>VWZL01004447.1:458477-513319 GCA_013396915.1 Stercorarius parasiticus | reverse complement strand
CTTCCTTCCTTCCTTCCTTCCTTCCTTCCTTCCTTCCCCCTTTCCTTCCTTTGTTCTCCCTCTCTCCCTCCTTCCCTCCTTCCTATCATGACTTGAGTGTCATTCGTTATCTGTTCTCCAGCACTCCTTTGATTTTTCTTTCTTTTTTTATTTTTCCAGATGTTTGCCCATTTAATCTTTGCCTTGTATCTTGACGGTTTAAGTTCTTGATGCACACCAAGATGTGATTCCAGCTCAATTTACCAATACATATGCAGTTTTTACTCCCTGCCATGGAAATGAAGGGGGTGGAGATGGAGTGTTCCCATGCCCTAAAGCCTCCTAGATGTTGGGATTGCCGGCCTGGGGATAGAGCGTCCATTTTGTTTGCTAACTGGGGACAACGTGAGTGAGGGAAGGGGCCAAAATGTAGAGTCAGCAGCACTGTGTCCCCTCCCCATGGGACCACAAATCCAGCTAAGCTGGCAGTTTTCATGGCTGGTAATGGACTAACAGACCATAAACTTCCTTTTGTGTAGTGTGAGGAGCTGATGTCTGTCTGTCTCCATGTCTTCCCATTGTCTTTCAGTTTAGACCAAAAAAAAGTCCTTCCACACATTGGTATGAATGATCTTGCAGCTTTTTCGTAAGTGTAGGTGTTGTTTGCTCTATTCCACTGAATGGCCTTTTGCACAGGGTCTGCACAAGTGCCTGCAATTTAAAGATCTTTAGCAAGATACTCAGCTTTATTCTTCCTCCCTAAGATGAGAGAATGAACGATCATTTGTGATAGTTAACCAAGGTTATTTGGCTGAACTATTCAATCCTTTATAGATCGCTTAATGGTGATGAGGGTGCAATATTTTAGATACAGTATCAAATTAATGTCTCTGAGTTCTCACCTTGAACACCATTCATTTCTCAGTGCACACTGCAAGATGATTTACAATGAGTTCTGGACAGTAAAAAATGCATATACCAGTATCAAATTATTCTATATCTTAGGCAGTTTTTCAGTTTGGGGGTTTATGAGGCGAGATTATTTCTCTAGATGTATGCATAGCCATATATTAAAGCCACCTGGAACACATGTGTTTGTGATGAATGGCAGACGCACGGCTTTTCACTTGGCCCCTTTCTCTGTTCTCTATAATCTATCTGAGACCTTTTTCATATAAAGATCAGAGGATGTCTCAGGTGTTCCTTATGCTCTTTAGACGGTGGGAAAGTGAAAGTTTCTGGATAGAAATTATCATGGCTCACATTTGACGGTTTTGTTGGTTGCTATTTTCAGTTTGGTTCATATTTGAACTCAGCCAAGCAAGAAAAAAAAAAAAAAAAGAAAGTGAGAACTGCTATTAAACTAGTCAGGCTATTTCAACAATATGCAAAGCACAATGAAACCTAGTTTTTCTTGCAGTCCTTGGGTGTATTTCAATGGCGTGTTTCGAAATACTCCTCTTAATGAGATTTTGCTCAACTTCTATTAACAACTAGATATCATAGAATCATAGAATCATTGAACGGTTTGGGTTGGAAGGGACCTTAAAGATCACCTAGTTCCAA
Organism: Stercorarius parasiticus; assembly: GCA_013396915.1. Lineage (NCBI taxonomy): Eukaryota > Metazoa > Chordata > Aves > Charadriiformes > Stercorariidae > Stercorarius > Stercorarius parasiticus. The sequence continues at coordinate 511,774 of VWZL01004447.1, read as the reverse complement.
CCCCCCTGCCATGGGCAGGGACACCTCCCGCTAGACCAGGTTGCTCAAAGCCCCATCCAGCCTGGCCTTGAACACTTCCAGGGATGGGGCATCCAGAACTTCCCTGGGCAACCTGTTCCAGTGCCTCACTACCCTCAGAGTGAAAAACTTCTTCCTGATATCTAATCTAAATTTACCCTCTTTCAGTTTAAAACCGTTACCCCTTGTCCTACCACAACACTCCTTGGTAAAGAGTACCTCCCGATCTCTCCTGTAGGCCCCCTTTAAGCACTGGAAGGCCACTATAAGGTCTCCCTGGAGATTTCTTGTCCTGGTTTGAGGTAGAACAGAATGAATTTTCTGTTCAGTAATTTTAATTTTCAGTTAAGTGGCTTCTAACTAACTGAACTCTCTGAAATTAACAGCATATTTTTCAGACATTGTCGGCTTCTAGCAGAGATAAGGCCTGATGTTTATAATTAATATCAAGGAATGGTATGCAGAGAGGCTCTTGCTTATACTTATTGCTGTAACAGCCAAGGTCAACTAACTTTGTTACGTACCATGTTGGAGGGTCGGAAGTGGAAAAGCGTAGAGGGGTCGCACCTGTGGGTAGAAGCGGATAGGACAGGTGACCCAAAACCGACCAACAGGGTATTCCATCCCATTTGCATCATGCTCAGTGTAAAAGCTGAGGGATCAAAGGGTCAGGCTCTTTTTGCAATGGCTAGCATCCGAGGAGGACTCTGCCTCTTCATCTGCCTTTGATCTCTATCTGTGCATTCCTGCCTCCAGATCCGGAATCCAGTTCCTGTTTGTCGCTGAGTCCAGTCTGGGACTTTCCCAGTGCCTGCCAGTGACACGATCATCATTCTGGGAGCTCATTACTGTACATATTGTATATATTTCATTATTTTATTTTTTTTAAATATGATTTTTATTATTATTTTATTAGTAGTATTTCTTTAAAGTAGTTTAGTTTTTTTTAAACTCATAAGTTTTTTTCCTCTCTCACCATCCTCTCCCTGAAGAGAGAGCATCTGTCGTTTGTTTTAGTGCCCAGTCCAGCCCAAACCACAACACTTCTCTTCTCCAGGCTGAACAACCCCAACTCTCTCAGCCTGTCTTCATAAGAGAGGTGCTCCAGCTCCCTGATCATCTTTGTGGCCCTCCTCTGTATTCACTCCAACAGGTCCATGTCCTTATGTTGGGGGCCCCAGAGCTGGACGCAGTACTCTAGGTGGGGTCTCACCAGAGCGGAGTAGAGGGGCAGAATCACCTCCCTCGACCTGCTGGTCACTCTTCTTTTGCTGCGGCCCAGGATGTGGTTGAGCATCTGAGCTGTGAGTGCACATTGCTAGCTCATGTTGAGCTTCTCATCCACCAACATTCCCAAGTCCTTCTCCTCAGGACTGGTCTCAATATAAATATACTATATTGTTTTCTTTTATTTGGTAATTAACTGGTGTATTTTGTGTTTTTGTGGATGAGGCTCATTTGATCTCAGCTCCTAGTCCTGCAATCACTCAATACCACCCCTGATACAGCCACATCTTGATTAATTTTTGCAGCTCTGATCACTTCTTTTCTAGGTGGCACAGGTAATCTGAGAGTGTAATGACTCAGTACAAAAATTAGATGGTATTCCATGATGTGATCAACTTTGAGTTGAAACAAAAAGTGATGCACTGTGTCATAAATGCATAATTTAAATCATGGGAAAATTTGCCACAATATAAAATATCAAAATACTGGAAGAGAAGTCTATCGATTCTATTAAAAATGGTATGGATGTAGCACAACTAAATAGCTGAAAGTCAGCTGAATGCCTCTTCCATTTGTACTCTTTCTTAATAGAGACTCCAACTTTCGTCCTTATACCTGGTGCTGTAATACTGATACATGACCTTCATCCAAGAGTGGCTGTTGCCCTGATTTAGGTGTTAAAGGAGAAGCTGCTGCCCAAGCCACACGCCATTCAAGCAGTAGCACTAACGACACCTGAGTCTTTCACTGCTCGAACCAGGGTCCCTTTGCAGCAGGCGACCCCAGTGAGCTGACGGGCGCCCCTTTTGACTCCACACACACACTTAGTTTTGGGCACACTCCCTCCATCTTCATGCTCATCCTTAGGTTTCCCACATCAGAGTCTCAGGTGTCGGATTTTATAAAAATAAATAATTTAGTTGAAAGGTACAGTAGCAGGGTCAGCCCAGGCTGGGTACCTCCAGGGGGGGACCTTGAACAAAGAAATCCCTGGCAATTATACACTTGTGATCCATACACCCACCCCTCACTCTTCACGCATCTTTTAGCCCAATGGTGATTTTTGGTCTGGGGTCTTCTAACACCTTATTGCGTTCTTTTTCTGTGTCCAGACAGGCCATTGACTGCTCTTATCTTGTTGATTTGCTGTCTCTGCTGATGGTGGGAACCTCCTTATCTTCTGGTTTAGGCTTCTTGTGCACCTGCGCTTGCTGGCAGAACATGGGGAACTGAAAAGTCACAGACTTAGGGAGAATACTACTTGGCCACAGCCAAAACATCAGTGTGCTATCAACATTTTTCTCATACTAAAAGACTAAACACAGCACTGTACCAGCTGCTGGGAAAATTACAAAGAAAATTAACTCTATTGAAGCCTAAAGGCTTCAGCAAATCTAGCTACTCATGCTAAGTAAGTAAAGCTAGGCAAACAGCCTAAATCACATCTTATAACCCTAAGTAGCTTATTCTAATTAAAACTTACTTATTTGAGCTGAAGAACTAATATCTCTCAGCATAGGGTTTCTTGCACAGTTTGGATTTGCTGTGCTGAACTGCTGATGACATTCTTGGCCATAGGAGGAACTTCTGAGAGATTTCTAATGGTATCTTAAAAAACCCTTGTCTTATATTTACATTGACTTTAGTGAACAGAATAACCTCAGTCTGTCCTATTTTATATTGACAGTGCCCTTTTAGGGGCTGGGTGAAAGGCATCTGCTGGCTGGGACTACAATTTAATAGGCATATTCCATCAGAATTTGATCCTGAAGTCTGATTTTCCTAGAGAGGTACAAAAAGGAGTGAGTGCAGTGCTAAATGCTCCCCTTTGCACTCATTTACACAGGACTGAGTGTGCTTCTTTTTACTCCAGCTCAAAACATTCAAGACAAATAGTTTTCATGCAATGAGCAGTTAAACTATGAAATTCCTTAGTGCAATGTGGACTCTAAAAGTTTGGATGACTTCAAAAAGGGATTAGGCAAATTGATGGAAGAAAAGTCCTCTGAGAACTGTTAAATACAAAGAACCCCATCTCCAGAAGTGCCTGGGCTACAGATCACCAAACGTTGAGGGAGTTTTCTGGTCATGAAGTTCTTTGCACTCACACAGCTCCCTGTGTAACTGGTTTGGTCTCACCCATAACAAGCATTTTCATGTGTGGAAAATTCCCCCCGAAAGGATATCATATTTGTTACAGAAAGACAAATGGCCCAAACTCTGCCAATGGTGTTGCAATAGCAGCTAAAACTCAAAGCTTTAGGAGAAGATAAAAAGTGCTATGACGAACTTCCTCTGGTTGGGCATGAGGAAAACTCCTTCACGAAAGAGTGTCCATGATGTTTGATAAACCCACAGCAAAACAACCTTTATTCCCTGCTATCCTTGCATACATAAGGGCTATTTGCAGACTGAGATTCAGGTGCATTCTGCAGCTTGGATGTCTCCAAAGTGGAGCATACCAGCAGAGGTGAGAGGATCCTGGGACTGTTACTGCATGTTCTTCCCCTCTTTTCTCCCCCTTTCTCTCATAATCTGCTCCCAGCTGCTGCTAAGCCCTGTCAGCTAGCTCTGGCAGACTTTTGCTTTGTCCTAGTAGTGCTTGTGTGGGGAAAATTTCTTCCAAAAGTATGGCCATTTTAATGAAAGGATGAGTACTACACCTGATGTCATAGGATGTCTGAAATTGCAGCCGGACTTCACAGAAACATAGAATCGTTTAGCTTGGAAAAGACCTTTAGAATCATCAAGTCCAACCATTAACCTAACACTGCCAAGTCCAACACTAAACCATGTCCCTAAGCACCACATCTACATGTCCTTTTAATACCCTCAGAGATGGGGACTCAACCACTTCCTTGGGCAGCCTGTTCCAATGCTTGGCAACCCTTTCAGGGAAGGAATTTTTCTCAATGTGCAATCTAAACATCCCCTGGCACAACTTGAGGTCAATTCCTCTTGTCCTATCACTTGTTACTTGCTCTAAAGAGACTGACTCCCACTTGCTACAACCTCCTTTCAGGTAGTTGTAGAGACCGATAAGGTCTCCCCTGAGCCTCATTTTCTCCAGGCTTCAACTCATGGTGCTCTCTTTCTGCTGGGCATGAAGCATCTCAGAGCTTACACCAATCCTTCTTGCCTCTTGCTTTGTCAGCTGCAAAGGAGGACAAGCCATCATCGCAGGAGGCTCTCAGCTGCAGAGTAATGATCATTCTCTTGCCTCCCACTCTGCAAGCTTTTGAGGATCATTGGATTTTATCAAGTTTGCTATTATGATAAAATAAGACATTTATGTATCAAATTAAACATAAATTGCTCAAAATAGAACATATGAAAAATCTCCCACCAAAACTGTTTACATCCCCCCCCATTCATGCCTTAGCCTCTGAGTGATTCCTGTCTTCTTTCAATTTAAGTCTAATCTGGGCAGCTTTTTAAGTATTTCTGTTTAAGGATTTTCATCTTTTTTGGTTGTATTTGTCCCTTAAAGATTTGTTCTTCTTTATTGTACCATTTTCTTGGTTGATAATTCCCTTCTAAGGATATTTCAAGCCAGTTGTTTTCTGACTGGTGAAACAAACCCTTTGGCGGAGCCCAAAATGTATCCTCAGCTGAGGGACAGGACATCCCAAGAAAAGTCCATCTGTCTTTTGTCTTTCTGCTCCCTTGCCTCTGTCTGATCACCTTTTCTCCTCTCCTCCCATGTACTAATTCCCTCCTACCTGGGAGCCTTATAGGGAGCATAATATTTATTCTAGCAAGCACAACGGTGGTGGGAATTGAGGATGACTGAAGGCTCCCGGGCCTTGGCTGGGTTGGCTCCCAGGCCAACCATATTGTCTTGGACTGGACCATGCTGGGTGTGTGATGTAGTGGCCGGGTGCCTGCAATCTCAAACCTTTTTCACCCCCAGCAAAATGGTAGGCCACATCGAGCATGGGTAGGAGGAAAACACAACTACATTTTCCTTCCAGAGGGAGCCAAAGTAAGCTAGGAAGTAAACTCCTCCCCAGTGAGGAGCTAGGATGGGATGAAAGAGGAAGTGACTTTTCCCTTGAATATTTTGAAGAAGGCTCATGGTGGCTGCAAAGCAAGTTCAGGGCTGGTGTAGCAGTCAGCAAGAGGCTAAACTGGGATGTAGGAATTGTTAGACTTAGGCTGGATGGGCTCAAAGTTGTCTTTGCTGGAGCTTGAGTTGCAAAGAATTTCTGTAAGGGGGCTGGAACAGACCATGGCAGTCAAGGTCTGGGGCAGAGCAGGGTGTGGGGTATTTGATGAGAAGGGAGTACACAAGTAGAGCAAACTCTCCCGAGAGAAGGGGGCTCAGAGGACAAAGCTTTGAGAACTGCTGCATTAAGCATGTTTTGCCTGTTTATCGTCTCCTGAAAGGGAGCTGGGCGTGCAGTGAATTCCTACATTTTATTGTACCTTTTAGATTAATGTGCAAATACGAATGATACATTACTGCTGTATGCATGTTAAAAAGCAAAAGGAAGGAAAACCAGATGGAAAGGCAAGATGGTTTTTGTTGGTCCTTCAGTCCTCAGGAGAATTTATTTGACAAGCCTAAGATATGGGCCCAGAAAACTGCCTTGGTGTTTATGTTGGAGGGAGGAAAGACTGAGATTTGTGGGGCCAAGCATTATGCTGAGCAGTACACAGATGCATTAGAAAGGACTGACCCCAGCCTTGGGACCCTTTATTTCCAATGCATATTTCACTCTCTCTCTCTTTCACTTTTAAGTGACTAGAAATAATTCAGGGCCCTTTATTTTTGGATGGCTGCTTGACAATTTTTAGTTGGGTCTTATGTTTGTTTTTCTCACAAGACAGGCATGTCACTTTGAAATAAAACCTATTTTTCTTGTTCCTGTGAGAGTATAAGACAGAGACACAATCTTCAGCAGGTTCACCAAGGGACAGGGTGACAAATAAGTAGTGAGTGACTGGACAAGGGTGCATCCTCTAACATCTATACTGTCATGACCATGGGTGCTGGGCGAGTATCAGGGGAACGGGCCACGGAAAGCAGCCAGGCTCGGTGCCCTACATGAATTTCCCTTCCACTGTGGGTGGCAGGGACCGGCTGCAGCCAAGACTCGGTTGACCCTATAGGGATTTCTTATGATTTTAAACTGCTAAGCTGTACTGAGTCAAAGAATTGAAAACTGAAGAGCATTCATTGCTCCTAAAAACCTTGGTTAATACAAAGCTGAGGCTAAAGGCTGGTGGTGCGCAACTGAGTCATCCATCTACCTCTGTGAGTTAACTAGAACAAAGCTACAACATCCTCCTCTTTTGTCCCCTTGCCTCCCGTCCTCCTGGTTTAGGAGGAGGAGAGTCCAGCCTCTGGAATCAGAGGCTGGAGCTGTGGGTGGTCAATATGCCTTTGATTTTTGATTCTCTCCTTTGATAATGTTTCTTGAGAGTAGACCACCATCTGAATCCAACACATCTTTTTAATGTCTTATAAATTTTATTAGGTAGTCTGATGGAATATTTTTAAATTCAGACAAGCCTGTTTCTTTATGAAAACACAGGGTACAGGAGAAGCAACATTTTCATTCCTGTACTTTTTTTTAATTTTTGTTGTTTACAAAGCTCCTCATCAAAGCTGTTACACATGGGAAAAGTGACAAGGTTAAGATCCAGTGCAAATAAAAGAGCTGGCAAATTACATGTTAGTATGCTTTGCAATGGGAAAAAGATCAGCTAATGATTCCAGTTCCTTACATTTTACACATCCTTTTATAAATAAATTAGTTGGCCTCTCCTACAAACACAAAGCCTTGCAGAGCTCCTCCATTCATGTATCTACACCCTTTGCCTTATTCTTCACTAATGCTTTTACCAGATTGTTTTCTTGCCCCTTTGTTTATCTTCTCTTCTTCTTGGCCACTTTTCATGAACACCCACCCAGCAATGTGCAATCACAGCCAAACTACCAATGCCAGTCAGTATTCAAACATGTGAGTTTCAAGGAGGAGAAACGGGATCTGGTCCTAATCCAGGCAGCCAGAAGCACATTTCTAATACACTGGTGTTGTGTGTCAATGCATGAAGTTGCAAATGGAACAGAAAAGGGCTTTACAGAAAGATCAAATGATGAAAGATGATTATGCCAGCACTTCCTGGAATGAACATCCTTGGAAACCTTTTCAAATGCATCTCCTTCTTTTGGTACATTAGCTCACATTTTGCCAACATCACATATTTATTTTTCTAATCCAAGACTAAGACACCACGGCACAGATAAAAGTCATCCATGAAAAGTCATCCACTAATGACTTTTGTCAAACCTGTATCGATATCTACCATATTCCTACAATCATTAATCCCTAAGCAGTTCATTTTGGTACTAAGCAAAGCCAGTATTGACAAGTGCACTTCTTAAATTGATAAATCAACAGATCTCATTTTCTGCTACAATCTTCAGAGTATACTGAGTTACAGTAATGTCAATGAGGTGAAGCAAGTTATGACAAGAGGTAATTAATATTAGTAACCGTGCTGGAAAGAGATTGCAGTGCAATGCAAAGGGATACCCAGTTGGACTAGGGACAGACTGGGAGCATGGGATGCCCCTGAAGAATAATTTCTGTAGAAAATCCAGGGCATGCTAACCCTATCAGAGCATGAAACTAATGTAAGTGCAAGTAATTTAGGGTCTAGTCTGGGATTATATTGAGTAATTTGAACATAGCAAGATGCCTCATAGCTGTCTCGAATGAGAATGTGCTATGAAGCCATAGCCACAGAGATGAGAACAATATCTCCCAAAAGTTTGCCAGCTATGCTTTGCTGCTAGAAAACTTTACTGATGCTTTTTAAATATACAAAAAGAGAAGAGCAAAGCAAAGCCATTTGACTCAACATTATGCAAGAACAATGTGAGAACACATCAGCAATAACATTGCACAAAAAAAAAATCAGCGTTTTTAAGCAGTTGTTGCTACTGTAGGTATGAAACCACTAAGTAAAATTCCAATAAATTTTAACATTATGAAGGTTCTTAAGCAAGACAGGAATGACACAGCCTTTTCATAGGAATGAGAATGCCTATCAAATGAGCCTTGAGGTACTAAATAGATATAGAGATACAGACTTTATGTATCTCATGCATATTATCCCAAATGGGATTTTTTTCTAGTTGAATCTATGCTCAAGAGATGGTTCCTCTGTGACTGCTGTATTTCTAAATTCCCTTAGACAATTGCTATACACAAGTAATGTCTCGGTTTTCCATTTGCACAGGATAATTCCTTTTGCTATCCCCGATCTCACTGACACCAACATTTGCTATTTGTTAGTTTGTCAGTCTGTTTCTAAAAGATGGACTTGATTACAGATCCAGCTGGGAGCTTTATTGAAGCAAATTCTTACAGAGACAGTTGTGATGAAACAAGACATTAAGAACTGCTCAGTGAATGCCAAGATCTGTNCCCAGAGTTTGGGCACAATATTAAGTTGCCATAGAGCAAGGAAAGAAGTTTTGACTCTGAAACTTGATGGACCTAATACTCTCTTCAAAAGGTATGTATGTCAAGCACAAAGAGACCAACACATGTGTTGTGCTCGTGTTTCACACTTCTAGCAATTAATAGGACAATCCCAAAATGTGATGTGGTCCCTTGTAATACTCAAGACACAAAGGAAAAAAAAGAAACTGTAATATAGCAACAGTTCATGTTGTTGGCATGAAGGGCTGTCACCAGGTGTTCACAGAAAGTCATGAGACAGCCTGCCAAGCTCCAAATAGAAGTGTATTAAACTCAGTTGTGTAGTGTTTCAATGCCCTAGGTTTTTTTTAAATATTACTGGAGGCAACTTTTGTTTTCAGTTTTGGGTTAACACACAAATGAAACTCAGTGATGCTCAGCCAAAACCCACAAGTCTTGCCTATTTTGAATCAAAATCCTACAAAACCACAGTGTTTATCATGGTTTCTACATGAAGTCATAATTAACCCCAGGTTTGCTTGAAACTTTGTCCAAGTTAACCAAAAATCCTGTAAACTGTGGGGAACCCAGCTGAAGTATTGGGTATGTATGAAAACATGAGCTGATATTTGAGTTTGGTCTGATTCTAGGTTTTGCTGAAAAAATTTCAAATGACTGTAGCTGCAATCTGACTACTTTATCCCAAAGGGTAGATTTTAATAGAGATGAATTTCACTTCTGAACTACTGAAATCCTTTAAGGGTTCAGTGTTATCCAGGACTCCAGATTTACGACAAATGTACTAAAACACCCTCTATCTAAAGATTTTCTATTTAGAAAATACTTTTTTTACTCAACTTACTGACTTTCCTAATTAGAAAATCAAAAGTTTGGGGCAGTTTTGGTATGTGGTAGGATGTTGGGGTTTTGGGGGGTGGGGGTGGTATTGCAAGCAAAGCATGTTCTTAAGTATTTTCAAGCAGATAAAGTTACTTCTGTTCTCTGATTTGCTATCCCAAGCATTCTTTCAGGGTATTAGTAGGAAATGGTCACTCATGTATATTTGGAGCCATTGAAAAGGAAAAATGAGAGACAGTGAGACAATGAGGTAGAAAGACAGAGAGAGGGGAAAAAAAAAGCCTGTTAGGCCTCAGCAGGGCCCTTTGTTTGAAAATCTTGAATAAATTTCTATGGCCGAAAATACTATTGGAGAATGTGTTACTTTGACAAAGGATCATTCTAGAGTGAAACCCTGACCTCACTGGGATCTCTGGAAGTTCAGTTTATCTATACTGTACATAAGCTCCATTGGAAGCAAGGTTTTGTCATGGATCTCAATGCAGGAAATGTTTATTATCAGATATTTTTTATTTTCTACAACAGATTTTGGTCTAACTACAGTTCCTGGACTTTGCTGGGAAGTCCCATGTTGGTAAATCCTCAGCACTGAAGAAGGCCACATGAAAGGTCAGGACATTTCAAACATATTACCACAGCCTAAACTCCTACATATGAACATGTAGCTTAACAAATGTAGAGACCGGAGTTAAAACTAGGTAGTAATTTCAAGTAATTAAATTCTATTTTTCCAGAAAATTCTGCTTGAGAAAAACAAAACAAAACAACCCAAAACTTAACACTTTCCCAATTGTAATGGATTGTTCCTGTTACAAAAAACTATGAAAATGATACAAGGGTTAAGAACAGTTTCAAACCTAAATCAACAGCATTGCTTAGCATTACATTTTTCTAGGTAGTTATTAACACCTAAGTACAACAAATACTAGAGATAAAGTATTTGATTTCAGTTTGAATTCAAAACTGATAATTTTAGCACCCAGTGTACTATACAGTATCAATCCTATAACTTTAAAGCAATTTTAGTATTAAGTAGAGATGGAGCATATATATACATGGGTTTATTAATAACCACATAAATCTATGTCTTAATTAATTAAAAGTCAACTGCTATGTAAAGATTTTGCACTAGTTTAACCCTGGTTTGATAAAACAGATTCTCTAAATAGGAACTAAGCAACTGCCAGGGGTTTCACTATTTGCACCGTTAATTCTGACACTTGATTTGCAAGACTCGCTGTCCCAAAAGTAATTCATCTTGGTTATCATATCACACCAGAACTTCACACCCAACGCCAGGATTCGAATGATTTCTCCCTATATGGCAACTTCCTCAGTTACTGTGCAACAGTCTCAGGGAAGTGCATCTTTTGCATAAACAGCTTCTCTAATAAGCTGATCACCAATATATTTCACATTAGTGATGTGAATATGTTTAAGCTTAAAGTAGGAAACCTATTTTGCAATTAAGAATTCCTGGATTCTCAGGATTTGGTTCTAACAGTTAACGCTTTTCAGGTTTCCATTTCAATTAGTGGAGGGAAGGGCACTGCACCTGTGAGTTCAGAGACTTCAAACAACTTGTGCATTCACATATTTCTTTCTGTAGGTACTCATTTCTTGATATGTGCCCACTCTTTCCAATGTGTGTTAGAAGTTGAACTCTAGATCCATAAGAAGTCCTGCTATCTGCAACTCCCATCTTTATTTGTTTGCAGAACTGTGAGGTATGGTAGTTTAAGACCAGGAGGAACACTGAGAAAGCCTTCCTTTTTCCTACTGTCAGTCTCTCTGTGCTCGGAGCCTATGGATTGGAAATCTCCACTTTAGGTATTAGACACAGAACACATTTGGCAGCACTCAGCAGCACTGTCCCTGAGGGACTGTCTAAAAAAACTGGTCTAGGAAAACTAAATTTCTCTTTTCTCTGTGACTACAGAATACGGCACATATAGCTAACACTTCAGATGACGATGGATTTATACTAGAGGAGCAGGAAAGGAATAATACTCAGCATAGAGACATGTGGAAAATCCTCCACAAAAGGAAGTAACATAAAGCACTCATGTAAAATACATTCGCAATTCACAGGATCAGAGGGAAAGAAGATGATCAGATTGCAGAAGAGGTAGTACCCACTGCAGCCCAAAATTTTTGAGCCTATAGGGTTATCCCACTGAGGAAGCCAACTCTTAACCATTTGCGTTACTGAATATTCAAACTGTGTTCATGGCTGCATTATAGAAGCTTTTTTAACTAGACTTTATCACACATCTCAACTTTTTCATAAAGGATACAAACGTGTCTTTCTTCATGGCAGACGCACTTCAGTAGAATCATAGAATCATAGAATCATAAAATCATAGAATCATAGCATGATTTGGGTTGGAAGGGACCTTAAAGATCATTTAGTTCCAAACCCCCTGCCATGGGCAGGGACACATCCCACTAGACCAGGTTACTCAAAGCCCCATCCATCCTAGCCTTGAACACTTTGAGGGAGGGAGCATCCACAACTTCTCTGGGCAGCCTGTTCCAGTGTTTCACCATCCTCAGACTAAAGAATTTCTTCCTAATATCTAATCTAAATCTATCCTCTTTCAGTCTAAAACTGCTACCCCTCATCCTATCACTACACTCCCTGTTAAAGAGTTCCTCCCCATCTTTCCTGTAGGCCCCCTTTAGGTACTGGAAGGGGCTATACGGTCTCCCAGAACTTTCTCTTTTCCAGGCCAAACAACCCCAACTCTCTCAGCCTGTATTTGCAGGCCAGATGCTCCAGCCCCTTGATCATCTTTGTAGCCCTCCTCTGGAGCCACCTGAGCAGGTCCATGTCTTTCTTACACTGAGGACCCCAGAGCCAGATGCAGTACTCCGGATGGGGTCTCACCAGAGTGGAGTACAGGAGCAGAATCCCGTCCCTCACCCTGCTGGCCACACTTCTTTTGCTGCAGCCCAGGATGTAGTTGGCTTTCTGGGCTGTGAGTGCACTTTGATGGGTCATATTCAGTTTTTCATCCACCAATACTCCCAAGTCCTTCTCTTCAGGGTTATTCTCAATCCACTCATCACCCAGCCTGTATTTGTGCTTAGGATTGCCCTGACCCAGGTGTGGGACCTTGCACTTGTCCTTGTTGAATTTCATGAGGTTTAAACATGCTCACATCTCAAGCCTGTAAAGGTCCCCCGGATGGTCTACCTTCCCTCTAGAGTATCAACCGCACCACTCAGCTTGCTGTCATCTGCAAACTTGCTGAGTGTGAACTCAATCCCATTGTCCACTTTCTCAACAAACATAATAATAATTAAATAATACTGGTTCCAGTATGGATCCCTGAGGGACACTACTTGTCACTGTTATCTACTCGGTCATCGAGCCATTGACCGCAAATCTTTGAGTGCATCCACCCAGCCAATTCCTTATCCACCAAGTGGTCCAAAATGGAAGATTCAGGCATTGATCCCACTACCTCTCACATGCTAAGTGTGTGCTTTACCATTTGAGCTAATTCCCCCTGCTTTCCAATCAAATATGAGAAAAAACTTCTTTATGATGAGGGTGACAGAGCACTGGAACAGGCTGCCCAGGGAGGTTGTGGAGTCCCCTTCTCTGGAGACTTTCAAGACCCGCCTGGATGCAGTCCTGAGTAATGTGCTCTAGGCAATCCTGCTTTAGCAGGGGAGTTGGACTAGATGATCTCTAGAGGTCCCTTACAGCTCTGAAATTCCGTGATTCCGTGATTCGACACCAGTTATATAGGCTGCAGCACAGTATCTTTTCAAATCAAATAAATCAAGCATGATGGCGAAATAAGTAATACTAATAATAACATTTTTAATAAGAAGTCAAAAGTTGATTGACAGAGGGAAGGAAGGATAGATTATAATATCAGCAGGTAAAATAATGGCAGCTCCTTGAATCAGTGTCGTGGCTGGGGATGGGTCTTATTTTTGGACATCTTACGGAACAGATCTGGGCTCTAGACAAACGTATCGAAAAGGCAGATACCAGTTTCTACACCATCAGGTGACAGAAGCTGGAGCTAAGACTCATTGACATCCTTTTGCATGTAAGAATAAAATTTGGCACCATACTTTCGATTGCGTTCACCCTCGTCACATGGATCATAGCTGTTCTAAATCATTAATGTGACACTCTTTAAAAATACCACAAAAAGAAAGATGTTCTCTTCAGAGTTTTCTTCCTTGCTCAAATGCTTTTGCTGTGTTTGAGCACTTATATGAAGAGAAATACCTTTTTCTTGAGCATCATCTTTAAATTACTGGTTATGGAACTTCTCTACCTTGTCCACAGGGAAATGCCCTTTGTAATTTGAATAGTAAGCAAAAGTAACCATTAAAAGGGAGAAGAGGTTCCTGCCTCACACAGCGAGTTTTCTCACCTGTTAGTTACTCCTTGGCTCCAGCTAACTGCTTTTTGTCTGTACTTTTCCTCCAAGTCCTTACAGGTGCCTTATGTAAAACCTTCTAATGGACTTGCTTCTAAAATGTTAACTCAAAGAAGCAATTCATAGACTCAACAAATCACACAATAATTCAGCTTGGGAGGGACTCAGAGAGTCTCTAGTCCATCCTCCTGTTCCATCCAGGATCAGCTGTAAGGGCAGGGCAGGTCTCTCAGGGCTGGGTCTCCAAGGATGGGGATGGCATAACCTTGCTGGGAACCTGTTCCAATGCAGGTTTCTCCTCACAGTGAAACACCTTTTCTCCTCTCATCCATTGCAAACTGCTCCTTTTCCAATTCATGCCCACCAAACTTGGCAAAAGCACTTAACAAGACAAAATTAAAAGAACTGAGATCTTCAACCTGGGCAACCTCATAATAGCCATTTAGCCCAGAATGATCCTTTTCCACACATACCACATCTCCTCTCCCATGTTCCCCAGAATATCTCCCAAGACTGTCCAACGAACTGGAGTGAAAGATGAAAGTCAGGGAAGAACCCTATATCACATAAACAGCAGATATCCATTATCTTAGTATCTTAGTTTCATGATCATGCAAGGGTTTCAAATGTATTCTGCAGCTCACGTCTTTTCTGAGTAGCAGTGTCATATTCTTGTCAATCATATATTTCCTCAGTATATTGTTATCCTAAATCTCTCATTAGTCTATATATTTATGTAGTTGTATTTTTCCTTTTGATCTGCCCATTCACTAGATGCAAACTAACAAGTAAATTTGCCAAGTAGCCAATACCAGTGAAATTTTGCTACAGGATGACCTGACCATTTAAAATCAATTCCCTGCAAACAGCTTAAAACAATATCACAAGTTAGATGTGCTCTAATGTATTCCCTTAGTTGAAAACGTAACAGCACAAATAAGTGTGAGCAGCCACATGCAATTATATGGTCAAAACTATGGGACAAAATCTGAAGTGACGGTTAGAGAGATTTGACATTCACTGAAGACAGATCATCTGGCGCTTGGAAGCAGTAAACGAGATTCCGTAACAAACCCACCAAAGTAGTAGCAACCAAACTGAGGAATGAGGGAGGCAGACTGCTAAAGCTATATGGTCAAAGCCATGCAAATAAAAGCAGTCTTGTGCAGCTGGAGCGCTCCCTGAGTATCACATTCTGCCTCTCGGATGGAAATGGCTGCCGAGTGTGCCGAATGATGCCGTAGCCTTGCTTACAGCCTCCATTTATTTTGTGCTCCTAAGGCTGCAGGTTTATAAATCCCCAGCCATACAATTCAATGCTTTGTGCCCACGCACTTTGTTTTATATTAAGATGCTCCCAAGTACTTTGTTTCCAGGTTTTCGGCTGCTTTAGACTAATATTCTCTCTCCCTGTTCCGGTCACTAGGCAGTCTTAAAGTTGGCGTGCCTGACCTCAGGGAGATCCTGAGGGTAATTCATGGAAAAAGAGAGATGGAGTAATGACACCTGTACCACTTCCCTCCCTATTTCTGTTTGGTTTCCCTCTTCATGATTAGTACGGTCTGCGAGAAATGAGAATATTCCCCTCCATACTGAAGTGCAACGATATCCCCTCATTACAGACAGAGATGATTTAAAGCCAGAGCAAGGTTCAGTTAGCCCTTCAGAAGGAAATGTATAACTCAGCAGGGAGTGGTAATAGAAATAATGATGTACAGTGAAGGGAAAGAGAACTATTTTTTCCTGACCTGCGAGGTTTATTTCATTCCAGGAATTACCGAAATTCTGCAGAACATTTCACACATAGCTTAGTTTTTCGGAGTTTCAACTCCATTTCCAGACTGAAGTTGGAATATATTTTAGGCAAAGTTGTGCAAGACTGCTCAAAACAGACAGCTGAGCATGTCAAGATGTGCAGAACAATTTCTCTCATTTTCAAGCTGCAGTTTCCAAGGAGGATCACTAAGGTCTACCTATTTTATGTATTTTTACACATCCAAAATGTATGTTTGAATACATGGTGGAAAATGTGGATGGGATTCAGTTATCTGAAGTGATGTTTACTGCCAGCTTGATATGGCCCAAGGTGTGCAGTCTCATCTCTAGCTGCCACTCCAGAAAGATACGGGTCTCCCACAGGTCCTGAGTGATATCTGCCACTCCCACATAGGTATCTTTAACTGGCTATCTCCAGAGAGCTGTAAAGCCATACTTTCCACAAAAAATGCCTCACAGCCAATGGAGCTTCATGTGGTTATATACACGTAGGGGGATGACCTAGGCCTTCAGATTTCACTTGAGGAAAGTTCCAGTTAAAAGAACGGGCATTTTGTTTGAAGTCAGGGTCAGAACTTCTGTATATGGAGAACATGCACCCACTTCTGTCACTTCAACCTTCAGCATTTGGTTGTTGTTTAGAGATGGCTTCTGTGAACTGCTGCATGTTTGCAAATCCCAGGCTTCCAATGGAAGATGTGAGTATTCAGCACCTTTCCACGTCAGAAACTAACTCCATTCATTTTTACTCAACCCAGAAAATATTTTTTGCCATAACTAATCACTAAATGATGACTGAATTACACACACAAGTGAAAGGGACCCCTGGTTAGCCATTAATAGTGCATAAGTGCCAACTGTCAGAGGTGTTCTAATATCCATAGGTGATTATTACTTTCAAAATTTAAATATTGTAAAAATACCCAGTAGGACATACAAAGCCTGATCTGCAGATGGTGAAACTCTGAATCGTTTCTTTGACGACTCTAGCCTTTAATTCTAATTTAATAGGGCAACCACATAATTAAATTGTGATTAATATAATTTATTTAGCATTAAGAGGCACGTGTGTACTGAATATGAAATATATAAGCTTCTAATGAACAGCTGCTACTTAACTTTATTGTCTTTCTTAGCATGAACTCAAATGAATTATATCCCAAGCTGAAAGTATTTAATACTGAAATTGTCACAAAGAAACACCAAAATGAACATTAGTTCTTTAACCCAATTAAAAAGCATCCCAGTTGCTATAGAATGTATTTTACAAACCGGGATTATTTTTAAATATGTTATGATGGACGGTAATGTAAAAGATGGACTGAGAAGCCTGATTTGAATAACTAACATGATGAAATATCGAATTATCATTGTAGTCCTTCTCTCTGTAGACCAATTATCTGAGTGTGTGTGTGCGTGCACTGAGCTGGAACTCCACCCTGCTAGAGTTGACAACGACTTGGTCTGAATGTGAAACGACTGAAGTAGTCTCACCCTATAGATCTAATCTCATATAGGAGTACATGTACAGCCTCTCTCTCTCTTTTTTTTTTTTTTTATTTGAGAAATACAAACACTTCTTGCCAGTAGAGGAGATGCTCCACAGTGTGTGTTAGAGGTGGCATCACAGCTCTGCCCTCTTCTCGACCAGTGATGAATCATCACCAGTTCAGAGAAATACGTGCTCTGGCTGTTTGCTTGATGTAGTATGTCTTTGGTACTAGTACTTCGTTGGTACTAGTTTGGGGGGTTTATGCAGGAGAGGGAGGAAGTGTGCACCCGTAAACTACTCCTGTGGAAAAAAGTGTTTGGAACTCAAGTCAATAGCCTACTTTCTTTTCAACGAGTTTAAATGAAAAAAAGCTATTTTATACGCTTTGAAATGAATCACAGGAATCATGGCTATTGTTATCTGAAAATGTAATACAGATCCAGGTCCATCTTTCCTGTTCTGCAGCTTATACTTGGTGGAATCTGCTGTGCATACTGCCAGATCGTAGCGGTACACACACTTGAAAAAATGCCATTTATCATCCCAGTTATTGGAACAGAGCCCAATAGATGAATGTCAGGAGACCACCAACTGAGTGTGACAAAAAGCACTGAGGCTAAAGATTTCTGGGTGACTCTGTTACACTTGGCTGCCCTTGTGGAAAAACACCCACGTTGCTGTTAATATCCAGCTATTTCGTTTCTACAAACAGCATTTCCCTCTCTAAATATCTATTTATTATTCTGCAAGTGAAAGTCACTGGATTTGGGGATTAAATTATCACCCCTGCTTGCACTGTAAATAAGCGGGGACCTGCCTTCCTCACCTCTGAGTGAGTCATGGGGCAGAGCACTGGAATGCACCCCCAGCCTCTAACCAAGAGTTTTTGCACATCAAGGATTGCTGCCTTGGGGAACCTGCCGAGAACAACAGTAAAATCGCTTAGACGTTTTTTCCCCTACCAAAGACTGCAAATAAACTTGCTATAAAAACCTGCTTTTCTCTTTCCCCCCGTAAGAGGAATAATACTAGCAGAAGCTGACAGTTTATTTCAGGAAAACATGCTATAATTACTGTTCCTACACGTGGTAAGTGGTAGCTGTCTATGCTGTTTTGTAACATCTAGGAGTCACCATACCAGCACAAAACAGATGATCCCTGACCCAAAAAATTTTGAGTCAAGTATAGGTCATGAACAACAAATTGAGAAACAACGAAGCAATATTGGTCCATGCCAGTAGCTCTACCATAGCAGAAGCACTGTTTTACAGGTTTTTTTTTCCTATGCTATGTGGCAAAGGGATGTCTTAAGGTGGCTTTTAGAGGAAAATTAATTTCTTTTGCACATATAGATTGCCTCTGTTGAGTGTAAGGGGCTGCCCAGCAGACAGCACAGAAATGTTTTTTTCAAAATCGAACAAGCAGATGATGAAAGGACCAGTGCTCGGGGCTGATCAGAAGCAAAACCAAACAGGTAGGATGACAGTGGGCTGACAGGACGCTTAGGACATCTGCAAAAAGAGGGAGACAGAGATGGCAGCAAGGTAAAGGTTGGCACAGGAAGAGCTCTGCACCAGGAAAATGGTCATCTGCTCCAGCTGGATGATGACAGGCATTTGCTTAAGAAAGTGTCTTTGAACTGACTGAGATATGATGATAAATATTTGTGTTGGATAAGAGACAATATCTCAAGTGATAGAGGATGTACATTTTTAATATATACCTTCTAATAAATAGATCACATTTATTCTGAGATGTCAGAGAGCTTGCAGCTCAGCTGGGAGGTAAACTTATAAGTATGTGCAAGTTTAAATCTGGTTCTAAAAATACTTAGATTTTTAATTCCCAGCAAAATTAAATTGCAATATGTGCAACCAATAATAAATGAGTGCTGAAAAGTGATAACAGGAACCAGCTGGAAGTGGGAGCTAACAAATATCACACTGACTGGGAGAAAAACGGGGAAAATACACCCCGTGATGAGCCTTCAAGGAACAGAGTTAATGTTTGATGTAGAGCAGAACTCACAAACAGGGTTAACAGAATTGCAGCTAATGAGAACTTGGTGCTACGATGATATTCAGTGAAGATTTTAAAGGAGAGATCTTGGGCAGAGAAAGAGATTTGTAGGTCATCTGTATTGAGAGGATAATTGAATTTTGCTCTGTGACGAGATTAACTGGAGGTAAGATATAGAGATGAGCGAGAATGGAAGCAAGGACAGACACATTTGGGATCCCCACTGAGAGCTAAGCGAAGACAAGGACATGCTTCAGACGGATATGCCGAAGAGAGTAAGAAGACCAGGGGACATCAGAGTCACAGGTGGTGAGAGGAAGTGCAATTTCAAGGAAAAGACTAGGGTTGCCTCTGACAAAAATGTCTGGCATATCTAAGGATGGAGTACTTGTCTGTCAAATTTTGATTAACAGACATTGTCAAAGACCTTGTTAGGTGTGGCTGCAGATGAATGCAAGGGGAAGAAGCTTGGAACGTCAAGGATAGAACTGAAATGCGTGACCTAAGATTATTCAGTGGGTTTAAAAAAAAAGGAAGAAAGAAGATATAACCATAGCTGGGGGAGCAAGGGTAAGGCAAGAGTAGTTTTGATACAGGAAAGAAAATAAACCCTGCAGTAGGAGAGGGACAAACAATAGAAAAGTGAAAATACCATGATAAAAAAAGAAAAAAAAAAAAGAAAAAACACAGTAGGGAGTCTGGGACATGGTATGGAACAGAACTCCTATGGCAGAGCAGGTATGAGGAGAAAAGAGCAGAAGAGAAATGTGGGATAGGAGGGAGGAAAGAGTTGTGAGAGGGAATGGAAGTAAGATGAGGAAGATCCTGTTGTATTTTACTTTTTCTCTTGAAGGTGTTGGAATCCTTCATGAAAAGAAAAACTGTAGTTTTGAGAAACAAATCCAAGATGGCAAAAAAGGAAGGGGACTAAGGTAAGCGTCACTGTAAATACGAAAGGAAGCAGGAAGATAGTGGTGATCTGGCAAATAGATTTATCCAAATGGAGGAAAAGGGAGGATGGAAAGAACTGAAGAGCTAGTGAAGCTGGAGGTAACTGCACAGGAGGAGAAGAGCTCAGAGGGGAAAGAACAAAAAAGGAGGAAGATGAATACTTAAGTCAAAGGGAATGAAAACCATTGACAATGGACAAGAAGGGAAAAACCACAGTTTGTGCTACGAACATATTGTATTGTGCCCATCACGACCCAGAAACCAAATCCGCCTCTGTGCACATTTCTGTCAGACAATTATAATGAAGTTTTTGTGTTTCCATATCAAGGCTAATGTGTTGTTGTGATGTTGTCATCCGGATTCTTAAGAAATGTGCTGACACCATTTATTTTTTTGGCACGGGCTCAATTGAGCCCTTCTGGCACCACTAGTAAGGACCACTTTCCATCAATGGGAATGAGGTAGCAGTTTGTTTATGTAGTATGGTTGTCCAGGGGATAAAGCAAAAAGGCAGGATCTTTTCTCCTGTGCTAGGATTAGCTCCACAGCAACAGAGCGGCAGAGATTGCAGCTAGAGCTGCTTAATTCCTACCACATAAAGGTCTTTGTTATTGGTACACTAGGTATTTATGTGGATGAAAAAATACTCTCTTAAATGTAATGCTTCCCATAGAGGGAGAAGTTTGGCCCCAGATTTTGCCAGTTACATTTATTTCCCACAGTTTGAATTGACAATGTGATTTGGAGAATAAAACTGCTGTAGGTTGCAGAAAGCAGACTTCTCTGTTTGTCTAGAGATCCCTGTTTCAGCAGGGCTTCCATCTACCAGGGATCCACTGCTGTGCCTGGTCATACGGCCCTTCTACTCTTTTGTGTAGTTTCAGTCACCTTTATCACGTGTCTCTTTATTCCTGACGTTCCTCAACTGGGACACCAATGACCAAAAAGCACGAGGGGGTTGTTCAGGCAGTCCCTAGGTGAACTCAGTACCGCAGACGTACACCACTTTCCTAAAGCAGGTCATTTATGTAGATACTTTTACTCAAGGGAGTTAACTGCAGGGACTCTAACAAAAAAATCTGGGTTAAGGGTGTCATGGAAGATCACCCATCTGAGTGATACAGACAAGAGAGGCTCTCCTGCTTATGGCAGCATATTTACAGGGTGCTTTTGGTTACAGCAAATAGCTTCTGTACTTAATGATGAATAGCCAAGGTATTTTGAGTAGCAAGAAGTTCTGAGGAACGTTTCTGGAAAAGTATTGTAGGCAGTATAGTGAAGATCTGGAGAATATAACAATTTAATCCTTTCTAATGCAAGTACCTGAGCTGAGTTAGCATAGACTGAGAACATTGGTCTTTATCTCTTTGCTTTATTTCTCCTGGTTTTGAAAAGAGCATAACAATGCCCAATTCCTTTGTACAGGTGAGCCAAGTGCTAATTCACTCTCCGGTATGTACTTCTTTCTGACTCTACTGTAGACTGCTGTTAAGGGGAAGAATTAGTCTAGACAATTATTTATTTTGAAATTCACGCCTTTGTATCTCTGACAGATATAATGCAGTGTCACTATCAATGTTTGCCCCAGGCAAGTTCTGTAAAGTAGTAGAGATTGCTTAACAGCGTCAACAGCTCTGGATTTTTTCTCAGAAATGACATAATGCAGGTAGTTTTTTGTGTCAGGCTACTTTCCCCGGTGGTCTGAACAGTGGTATAACCTGCATGTTATGTACCGTGAGGTGTCGTGTGAGCTCTACCACTTTCATCTAACCACTCAGATTTTGCTGTTGTTGCTTTAGAAAGCACGAAGCCCACCCAGGCCAGTATGCCCACGTGGAGCAGCAGGCTGTGATGAGGAAACACTGGGTCCATTTAATGCAAAACTTCAAGCATACTTGAAGAGTGAGAAGCCTTTGGGGCAGGGCCATTCTGTGGTATGCTGAAGTACACCTTGGCTGGGTCCTGAGCCTATGTAAAGGAGAGCTGGCCGCTCACAGCTGCCTCATGAAAGTGGTTGTCTGTGAGCCAAGGGGAGCCATCCTGCATGCCACCACATTGCCAGATGGACTGCGGGATTCAGGAAGGGAAACCACAGCTATTTAGGAGATGGCATGAACATGCGGCCTCACACCAGGGCTGTATGATGAACCAAGGCCAGACATACTATTTAAGCCATTTGTGAAACTAGCAGATGGAAACTTCTAACAGAAGCAAATAAGGTAAAAGGGTGTCATGAGAAGCTTCCATAACGTCCAGCAAAGAGAAAATGAGCCTTTCGTGTTACATCCATGAATTACTGAGTTGATAAAACAAGCAAGCGTTTCCAGCAGTCAGCCACAGAAGTACAGCACAAACCTGCAATCCTTACACAGGCAAGTACTACCTTCCCTGGGACCAATTTGTATGACTAAAGGCCACTCTTTTATACAGAAGTGAACTCAACAACATACTGATAAACCTTCATACCACCAGAATGGTTCCTTTGTCTATTTTGACTATCGTATTTTCTGTGCATGTATGGATTATTTTAGGTATACATTTCATCTTCTGTTTAAGGTTGGTTTCCAAAAAATTCCAAAAATTTTAATGTATTCTACCTTCCAGCAGATCTTCATCTGTTTGGTACTGAGTGCATTAAAATACCTGTTTTCGAAGATAACAAAGGAAGAAACAAAGGGAGAAATGTGGATCATTCACAACTTGTGACTTTTTTTGCTCTTCCACCTTTTCTGCTCTTACCCCTGTCCCCTTGAGTCTACCTACTGTGTCAATGAGCTATTTTCAGGTTGTCATCTGGAAGGCAGGTAGCACAACAGCCAGATCTCAGTGTTGCCTTGAACTTAGTATCACAGAATATCACCCTGGCTTTACTTCCTGGTGAATGAATGACTCAGGGGCAGGTGTGTTGGGCTCCAGGACGCAGTGAGTGCTATGCAGCTGCTCTGGGTTTACAAACATCCCCTTTCCCTTGCCTTCAACTGGAGCACAGGCACTTGTTTGATTCCGTGTCGTCCTGCACCATCTCCCCACTGGGCAGCTTTCCTCAGATCAAAGCCTCATTAAGTCAATGTTTTCTTGTCCCTTGCTTCTACACACTCTGTCAGATCTCAGAGAAAGTGTTGAACCTGTCTACAGCCCACCGGTGAGGGCAAAAGTCACTTAGGGCCTCATTTTAAATATCTGCAGGTCCTGCCATGCTGAACTTCTCCTGTTTTCGTCAGCAGCATGAACAGCTGTGGCAAGGAAATTGGAAGAAGGACTTGGTATAACGAAGGAGCACACAGGGAGAGAGTGGGTGTAGCTCACACCAGGCAGTTTCGTTCAAAATCTCTTGGGAAGAGGGGATATTTCTGAGACATTTACACAGGACCACCAAGGCGATAGTAACTTGTAAGCAAATATGAGGACAAATGACCTCATGTTTGTACCCCATTCAGTGTCCTGTGGCTTCTACATGAAAAGAGGTGGATGAACAGTTGGAGTGAGCCTATGCTGCAGCCAGCTTCAGCATTTCCAAATAGCTCCATGGGTAAGTGGCAGCTTGAGCGTAAATCAGAACAGCCTGAAGGCAGCCCTAATTTACAGCAATTCAGCCAAGCAATAGAAAGATGGAAAGAGAAACCCAAGGAAAGTGCTGGTCCCTAGGACTGAAAGATTTAGGTCAAATTCCAAACTGCCAAACTGGGCAGAATCTAGTTCATTTTGGTTGGTATGACAAGCCCCTACCTCCTTCTGGGTATCTTAGTGCTTTTTGGTAAGGTAGGATAATAGAGATAAGAAGCAAGATTAAACCAGACACCTATAAAGGTCTTTGAAAGAGACGAGGGATGAATAATGCTGGAGAGGATACTGATAGCTAAGATGGATGGTGGGAGATAAATTAAAATGGAAGATGGGGAAGGATGCTTGCTTTGTGACTTGAATCCCTTGTGAAAGTCAAAAGGAAAAAATGAAAATGGAGAAGTAAGAGGAAGTGAGGTAGAATGGAGACTTGAAATAACGTCTTTCAGAGTGGGTATGGATCGTTATGAATAATGCATCACTAATTACAAAGACATAAGTACAACCATGCCTCTCGTCTTAGGCATGTCAATCGGAATTTAAAGGGAAATTCTCATACTGTAAGAAACATGATAATATGTCTATTTTTATTAGAAACCATGTGTATTGCTGCTGTTTCCAGTGAGAGTTTCTTCCCCAGAGATCACTTCTTCTCTTTATGTAGCAGTAAAGCCATAAGCCCATGCCTGTGAACTGGCAATCTGTTTCCATGGAAATGAATAGGATGTCACAAATGTAGCAGTATGACTTCATTTCAAGATCGAGTACAAGGAGAAGATGGGCAGCAAAAGAGGGATCTCGGGTTATTTCAGGGTCTTATGATTGCCCACTGTAAATCTCACCTATTTGGGCAGATAATGGGGAGGAGGGAGAGGTTTGAACTGGACTGAGTCTTCCTTTGGGTTGCTCAGGTGGGAGATGAAGGTTGTGATGATGATTGTTCTTTGTGGGATGGCTCCTGTTGCGAAAGAAAAGCAATTGGATTGCTATTATATGTGTCCTATTTGGGTGGTATTTTCAATTTGTTGCAAGAGGTATGTATTTTTGTATTGCAGTATACTAGAACCAAAAAAAGTGAATAAATTATTTGTGGCAAGAGAATGAAGCAGCTGAATGGAAGACAGGTCTCTCTTTTATGACACAGAATATTTTTATTAACTTATGTCTATATATACGACTTTTGCAAGCTGTAAATCTTGAAGCAAAAGATCATCCCATTTCACACTACCAGGTAGTGCAAAGGGCTGAGCCTTCCTTTGAAAAGCAGTGAGAGACTGGTTTACCAGCAAATCCAATTTTTTGACAGGCCATTTTTGTTCAGTTATACCTTCTCTAGTTTCTTATTAGATTCTGCCTCTGACCTAGTGCTTACATTTGAAGCTAAAATGAAATTCCACAGTTCCTCTACTCCTTCTGCTTCAGTGTCCTGTTTATCAGTTGTGTTTACACAGCACAATGGACCATGTTTGTCCTGGCAGTTCTTCTTTTGGAAGTCAGAGGCAAGGGGTATTCAATAACTAAAAAGATTTCTCAAAAACGAAGAATATCTATTTTGAGAAAGTCTTCCTTTTGAAGTCTGCCAGATTTCTATTTTTTTTTATTTTAATCTTTGAATCCCCAGGCATTTTCCTGTCCTGGCATTGTCTTTTAACAACTGTTAAGTGTTCTCTGAGAGGTGGCTTATCTCATCCCATTCTTCCCTTTCTGCTTGTTTTTTTTTTCCTCTCTTCACATTTCCAGGTAAACTAAGCCAATGCAGTCATGCAGTGAGGATGGCGAGAACTAGGTCAACACACAGTATTTGTAAACCATTACAGAGCGCTTCTAATTTTGTCACAGACATCAGAAAGGCTTGGTGTTTACTTTCTTCCTCTGTAACTTGCTAAAAAACCAGCTGGGGAATATTAGATTGTGACACTGCAAAATCAGTCTTTTGAATGTTGTCTTGTATCAGGTAGGCAAGGCAACAGAGCAAGGCAGGGCGCTTACTTATCCAGCCACACCCCAGCCTCAATAGATTAGGAGAAAACTGTGACCTCTTTCTTGATGACCTTTTCCTCTAGCCGTGGAGCACTCACTAAAAGCCAAACATTTAAAAACCTTGTTAAACCATCTTTTCCCTTGTTGCTGATTGAAAACTGAGTGAAACATTTCCAGTCACAGCCTGTATTCCCCCATTTGGAAAACAAGCATCCTTTTGAACCATACAGTACGCTTGCTGTTGACTGGTAAGGCTCCACAGCTAATGCCCATGAGCAAAGAATGATGGAGGAATGGAGAGGAA
Organism: Stercorarius parasiticus; assembly: GCA_013396915.1. Taxonomy (NCBI): domain Eukaryota; kingdom Metazoa; phylum Chordata; class Aves; order Charadriiformes; family Stercorariidae; genus Stercorarius; species Stercorarius parasiticus. Next base: position 485,740 of record VWZL01004447.1, on the reverse strand, counting down.
GCTGCACTATCCCTCTGAATGGAGAAATGCAAAAAGCAGCCTCTGTGCTTTGCACCAGAGCATGAGTAGCCGTAGTATTGGGTGCAGAAGGCACTAAGTGCTTTCTTTACCCCCAGATCTTTGAGAATAGCTAGATCTTTAAAAAATTTGGTAGCTGAGTATTTTGTCCATTGGCAAGAAGCAGCTCTTTGATATGCCTTTTTTATTTCTGTGACTAAAATAAACCATGAAGCTGATCAGATGTTTGGCTTTTCTAGTGTGGTATTGCATTTGCGAATGCTTTGAAGAAGAAATCAGTCAGGTAGCAGGTATCAGATTCCAGAAGTGCCAGTGTTTACCTGTACAGAAATCTAGTTACTAGTCTCTGACAAAGATGCATTCAACCTTTCAGACCTTCCTGATGACAATTACATTTCAGTAGGGCCATTTTGGCTGTCCATTGTGTGAGGAGATCTTAGAACATTAATTATCTTCAGTGAAGAGGTATTACAACGCTATCACTTGCTAAAAATGGACTTAATAGGGAAGAGATTTCCCTTTTTTTTCTGTGGCGGTCTGCAGCATGAGTTTGCTTGACCCGGTGACAATCAATTGTATCCTAATTGGCTCAAGAGTAAGGTTTTTCTGCCTATGTATAACCATTTCAGACGTGTACAGGATGCTAACAAAAAGGAACAGTGAAACTTAGAGGTCTTCTTAATAGAAATAGGTATTTCAGACTCCCAGGTAATTACTTTTACCCACGGTGAGCCACGTATTACTCACAAGTAAGAAAGTAACTGAAGAGATCACAAACGTTAACTGAGGAGATACTAGAACTTCATGCAAATGCTTGAAGAAGCCCTTGAGGAGTACTTTGAGATACAAGATTGAATTCCAAAGTATTGTTCCCAGACAGTCCTGCTGTCAGGCGGGCGCTATACACTTAATCCCAGCACATCAGTATAGATTAGAAGGTGCCCTTCCCTTCTGGCAGCCTGATAGTTAGAAGCTTTCGTGTCTCTAAGAGCCTGTATCACCTTTAATAGCAATTAGAGCTGGCACTACTAGCTATGCAGGCACATCTATACCCTAGCCCTTCAAAAGGGACAGGAACTGGATGGGTGCAGACCATTAGAGACCAGTGCAGTTATAGTCCCTGAACATCCATTTGGTCAACAAATTAAAATCAAAAACGTGTCAGTGACCGAGCACTCTTATTTCGTACGCGTGCACGAAACACAGCAATGTCTCAAGCTTCCTGATCACTGCCTCCTACTTCTGCCTTTTTTCCCCTGAATCACCAATTTGTTTGTAGGGCTGATTTTATTTCTTTTGAGTTACTTTGTTACTTTTTGACAGAGGAAAATGTCTGCTGTCACACTGCATTTGTGATTGAAACCCCTGGCTTGAAAACTAATGAGCTGCTTTCCTTGCATAATTTCCCTCCTATGGTCTGTGCTGTAAATAGAAGGAAAAAATAGCAGTCTATGCCCCATGGTCACGGGAGCCATTATTTTTCTTTATTTTTGCAGAATATCTGCAGATAAACAGCAGGAAGTCTTTTACCATGTAATCATTTAAAATGACATCAATTTAAATATGACAGCATTGCAATGTTTTGTTTAACTGCCAGCTGCAATTAAACACTGTGCATCTTTTATTACTCGGATTTCTGGGGCTGCAACAATGTATGGAACCTGTCCAAATTTACAAAGTACTCCATCTTACGAGACAGTTACGAAGCATCTTACCCTGCCTGGGATCAATTTTAAATTTGAGTCCACCCCCTAGTGAATTTTAATGCTGACATAAGTCTTAGACTCTTCTGACTGCAATTTGCTCCCTAACTACTTTTTTCTCTTTAGTTTTTAATTCTTTTCCGTCTGTGGAAGTGCCTCTCATTCCTTAATTTAGTGCTTAACTTTCAGGTTGGTGCAATGGTTTTTACAGCCTAGGAGTGTCCTACCAAACTCTCCAGTCTTCATTTCCCTAAACCAAGTCTCTGGTATGTGGTAGGTGGCAACTGAAGCTTGCTTTGCATGTAAAAAAGAGCTTAATCACTCACCAAAGAACTGCAAATCCAGAATAAGATGTGAAATAATACACTAAAAAGATCATTGCAGTGTAAATACCCAAAACAACTACCTCTTAAGCACTAAATTAAGATTTAAAAAAAAAAAGCTTTAGGATCAGTTTTTGTTCTTTTACATTATTTAGAAAACAGACACTATCTTTAGCAATAACTTAATAGGTCGACTATTTTACAGCCTTCCACAGATGTCTCTTCTTGATGCAGTGATGGCCCAGATCCTGCAATATGTGCAAACTGTCATTTTTCCACTGAAATGAAAGGTAGTTTGAATAGACCACCCATCACCTGATTGAAAAATGACTGTAAAATTACCCAGGCATCACACAGGATTAAAAAAAGAATTAATGGAAATTGAGTAAGAGAAGAAGAAGGGCATCATCAGACCGCCATCAGGCTGGGCACATGACTTGAACACGAAAGCTAGGAGGCTATTCCCTATTGATGACCTTCCAATGTAGTGGAAAGACAGGGGGGTCATAGAGTGAGTCAGAGTAGACTCATGACTTTGCAGCTCTAAATGCCCCTTAGGAGGAACCAGAAATAGATATCTTCACCAAATTAGGTGCCAAATATTCATACTCCCCAGAGAGATTTAAATTCTGCTTGTGGAGCCTAATCTGTGTTCATTTGGCATCTAGCAACTTCACCAGTCAAAGATACAAATCTCACAATCTTAAAAAGACAACTTCTCAGCTTTTTTATTTAAATAATCCTACAGAACTGGCAGACTAACTCTCCCAGAAGTTTTGAATTAATAAAAGCTGAGATACCATAAAAAACCTTCTCAGTTATTTATTCAAACCTTAAACAAAGAAACAGAATTCAACAGCCAGGAGATTCCCAAACTGTTGTTGTTGCCACATATGCAGCCACAGCAAATCCTGACTGCCTGCACATTTGGATGACTAAACGTTTGCTTCCTCTCTCTCTTTCTTTTTTCTTTCTTTTTTTTTTTTTCTGGAGTTTTGCTGCACAGGAAGTTCTTGGAAGCAGTAAGCAACCATTGTTGATAGGAATCACCCGCTGTGTGAACGGTTTTAGGCTGAAACTCAGGACACCCAGGGTTTCTTCTAATTTCATGTTTTAGAGCATTTAATTCTGTGTTTATGGCATTGTACAACAGTCTTGCCCTACCTTGGGCAATGGAGAACTGGCTGTAATGCAGAAATCTACATTACAAAGGAAAAATTTCAGATAACTCTTTGTTTTTCTAGCTCCGACTCCATGTTAATAAATTACCCCACATTTGCATTCTTAGTGAAGAGTTCAGCAGCTCTATCAGCTCTGTGATTTAAAAACCTGATCCAAAAGTAGCCAGGATGACTCTGTTGTTGTTGCTGATGATTAAGTGGCTGCTGTTAGAAAGTAATCTCACTTTGACTTCAATGTGTTAGAGTCAGTCTGCAATGACAGCAGAATACCTTCCAGGGAAACTGCAGAGCCTTTATTTATTGATCCAGAAGCAGAAACAATCTAGCAGGTCGTTTCCTGCTAGTGCTGCTTTCTTCCTCACAGCTAGTGGTAACAGGCAGGAGAGAATCTCTTCGCAAGATCATTTCCCCTGATTATTGCTGGCTCCTCTGCTGGCATCACTTGCATCACCCCCCTCATTCCTTCTGGCTCCTTTTAAGAAAGATGCCACTGGATGCCTCTTTAAAAACCAAAAGCGTGAAGAAGAAAGGCAAGAATTGCTTCAGGCCTTCTGGGGTTGGTAGACTATATAGGAGGAACAGGCCAGAAAGCAGATTTTATGATCCAATAGCCGCATTACTTAAGTAATTCAGCCCATGCTCAGCCAAGAGTTTTTAGATACTCATAGGAAAGCAAAAGAGCCCTACTGATTTTGTGGAACAGTTCCTATGTTTCCATACCCCCTTCATTGTACCCTTAGTAATGGGAGATTGGTGGTGTGTTTGTGAGTCCTCATGATTGCAATAAAGACTGGTGGGGCTGAGGGGAACCATGGCAGGAGACCCAGGAGCCATTAGAAGCGTAAACGAAGCTCCAGATTGCAGCTGAAGGCATTGAAATCAACACAACCTAAGGGACACAGGGAGGCCTAGCCACCATACACGGTCTTGAAAATCTTTCTAGTTTCAGATCTTCAGGTGTTCAGTTATTTCTTTAGACGTTATTCTCAAAAGAGGAGTAAAAAGCTGCAAATATTGCCAGTTCCAAACATCTATAACTGTGAGGCAAACACTTTACTTGTCTTTTTTACTTGCTTTCCAGTTTTATAACTTTAATAATTCAAGCAATGTTGAGCTTTGAATTTTTCTTTAGAAGGCCAGACTAGAAAAATTTGGTTTTAAAAGAAAGATGAGGGCCTCTTGAAATTACAACTGAATAAGCTGTGATTTGATTGACAAGACTCGCTATGGAGAGCCTTTCTGTGATCCCGTGGTGGCTGGCCACCGGAGGTCACAGGAAGAGGCCAGCTCAGCTGTGTAAGTCATGCTTCCCTTTCCCTTCTGCAAAAAGGGAACACCATTAACAAGGGCTAAACTTCAAAAAGGCAATGTACCATTTTTTCCCAAAATAAAATTTCTGAGGACCAAGTTTTCTGACCAGGCCATTGCAAAAGGAGGTGTAAAGCCTGCTCTCAATGGTTGAAATCATCCTTCCAGCACTCGATCTGAACATCTGCAGAGAGGATTCGTACAATGGCAGCTGGGGGTTTCCTCCTTGCCTTGCTGAGAGATGCTTGGGAAGCGAGCATCTATGGGGAGGTGTAATTCTGAACTTCCCAAATACACTCCATGAACATGTTGTCTGCTCTGCCTCTGGCTGTGGCTCTCGGGGGGCTTCTTGCAGTGCCTGCTGGCTCTGTGATCTGGTCAAAGTGGGTTAGGTGGTAGCAATCCAAACTTCAGGGAACAGAAGGTCTACATAATAAAAAGTACTGTCAGTCTTATTGGCAAAGTGGGGAACCCAAAGAAGTCCAGGGACAAAGAACGATTTTTGTAGGATGCTGCTCGTTGTGTGGCAGAGCAGCCTCAGCGGTGCTGAATGTTTCCTACAGCCACGTTCAGGGGAGGAGGTTTGCAAAATAACCTGCAGAGCTGCTGAATCTCACTGAGTTCCCAGGGACCAGGAGGGCTGCAGGTCTCTTCCAGCTTCAGAAAGGCTTGAAACTCTGTTCTGTATTTGCTCTTACTTCTCATGGATGCCAATGACAAATTCACAGTGGTTCTTCGTGGGGAGGAAAACAAGAATCCAGTCCTCTATGGTAAAACAGACATCTTCATGGAAATAAGAGAGTTCTCTCAAAGCTGCAAAAACATCAGGGAGAAAGAACACGAACATCACAAATACTGAAGAATTCAGGCACTGATTTTATCTGTGATACCTATGAAATCTTAATGCTTTTAGTACAGTCACGCAACTACAATTGATTGGGAATACCCATCCTGTTGACAGGGAACAGAAGGACAAAATTTCTGTTGCTCAAATCTACTCTGCCAGAGCTGTCGGAAGTTAAAGAAAGCAACACCTTTCTTTCATCAATACTATGTACAAGTGTTGCAGCAGTACTCAAGGATGACAATCAAATTGAACCCTGACTGTGCTTGCTCCCACCCAGACAACTCTGAAGACACAGCCCCTGCTGTAACAGCATCTATGGTAAATGCTCACACGTAAGCTTTATGTACAGTTTCTTGCTTTTCACAGTGGTTGCATTTTGTGCTATTTCTTGTGATATAGAAATAGTACTTATCCTGGATACACGGACCTGGGAAGTAGCTGTCAAATTTGGAGAATAAATTCTTAATAACTCTTTCCAAGTATATTTGCCAAGTACATTTGTGTATATTTTTAAGCAGGCATTTGCAAAGGTGAAGCCAAAACCAGATATACGGCTTGTTGCTTTCTGCAACAAGATTAATCCAAACAAATGTTCATCCAAAATGTGTTTCATCAAGGTATTAATAAATAAAGAGAACCTTTAGTCTGTGTTACTATTGGAAAGCCTATAGGATCATGAACATCCCATGTATACTGAAAAAGGAAATGTTTTTTAATACACTTAGCACAGTGTAACCCATTGGAGCTAAACAAGAACAGACAACAGAGTTTTGATCAACTTTGCTGACCAAGTACATTTTGGTTTAGTGTGTATGTGTCTCTTGTATGCTAGAGGAAAATAAAAATGACACATTCTGTGCCACAAATAACTTCTTGTTTGTAATATGTCTTCTTTATGTTCTCAGTATTTGCTTTGCGTAAACATCTGCCACAACTCAGCAACCATGAAACACAGAAGATATGGATTTGCTGAAGACATTTATAGCTGTATGGTACTGATGAGCTTTTAAATATCATAACAAATGTTATAAAACAAGCAAGAAACTGGTGCAAAAAAGAATAACTCTCAAAGAAAAAAATATATATTTTTAAATTCACCAGCTTTACTAAGTAGATTAATTTAAATCTACCAGGTCAAAACCTTCAGGAAATAGAGGTGCCCACAACTCATGTACAAACCACAGTCATCCCGAACAAAAAGAAACCCTGTCTCACCGAAGCTAAACTTTTTGTGAGTCGATGTCAATTTAGCAAATAGTGGTAGACAAATTGTTTTAAAACTCAAACTATTATGGGTTTTATTTCTGAAGGCTTTGCTTGGAACATTGCCCAAATGTAATTTTTAAACCCAAAGTGAAACAAAATGCTTCAATTCCAAACATTTCATTATATGAGTAGTCAAAAAAGATGCCCAGGATTCATACAGCTCTATAAGCAAGATGAATGATTTAAACATGTATAGAGATTTTGAATAGTCTTTGGGAAAACCAAAACCCACAGGCTCCAGATCCTGTAGTGCAGCTTGACCACGATGAGAGACATGACCTGAATGTGTTGATCCAGATTTGATAGGAAAGAAGGAAATTGCTCTCATCATTCTGTATCTAATAGTTGTGACTTCGTTGCCAAGCTCACGCCATTTACCTCCTATTCTCTCCTCAGGACAGAAAAAAAACACTAGATGGAGCAAAGAGGCAAGGAGCACTTGGGATCTAAGAGCAATTTAATGTGTTATTCTAGGATTTAAAGCTGTTTGTTGTACATCTCATTGACCAGCCTTACAGTTCTGCCCATAGTAACTGCCTTGGGCTTGGGGAGGGCTCCTTAGCACCTCCCTGAACGTCTCGGGATATTCCAGGGGCAGAGACATCCCATCACACCCTGCTAAAATTGGTGGGAAAAACTTGATCAAACAAAGTTATTATGAGCCTGCCTCTGCTGTCTATGAAGTTAAAGCCCTATTGACATCAATGGAACGAGGATCAAATATTCCATATTCTCTACAGAATGAAGAGCTCCCAACAAAGAGTTTTGTGGTGCTGTAGCTAAGCAGCGGGAAATTTGCATTTTGTCATAGATGCCTGAGGGTTCAAGATTCTGTCTTTATCATGTTTAATTTAGCACTTGCAACAGAAAAACAGATAAAGCTACACACTATCTCTCCAAAAATAAATAACTTCTTCAGTGCCAAGCCTTGAGTGCACTATAATATTTCCTCAGAAACCGAGATATTATCAACAACAGCAATGATTATCAACTCAAGGAATTATAACAATCATGCAGCAGTGTGAACTCTATTGTGCCGTGCAGTTTCCCTTAGGCCTGTAGGACTAACCTTTCCTCAGCTTTGGACCCTGGAGTGAGGAAAATTACTGCCTGATGGATAGCCTATTATTCTCACGAATGCCATTACAGGGCCTGCACTGTCTCTGATGTCCACAGTCTTTGCCTGCAGGGCAAATGTCACACTGGGGGTTTAGAGGATTTGCAGCAAACGCTCATTCCAGACTGAATGGACCCTATATTGTGATCCTCTGAAAGATTTAGTGGGTCAAAGATGCAACTTGGGGGAAAAATTGTGCTTTTTTATAATGATCATAATTTTTATAATGATCATAATTTATCTTCAGTTATGATGGCACCTTAGAAATTTTCCTCATTAACATTAAGGGCATGATAAAATTGTCGGCTGATATATTTATTAGCAAGACTGGAGTGTGTGAGACACTGCACAGTGACAAATACTGTGCTGTAAAGACAGGTCAGACAAAAGCAGTGTTGTTGGTACTATCACTGCTATGGATCCTTTGGAGAACTCAGGCGTGCACTGATTATGGAAATCTAGGACAGAGCCAGGAACTGATTCGACGCCTCCCATATTCCAAGCATATATATCAAACAAGACCAACTTCTGCTATCAGTGCTTCTGTGACAAACGTGGTGGTAGTTCGGATGGAAACCAGACAGAGAAAACGCAAGCAAGCAACGTTTTATTTAATCAAATTGACAATACAATCTGTTATCTATCCATTATTAAATTAGGGCTTTTTTAGAGTTTTTAGCATCTGTTTTGGATTATTTATGTCATTTTAATTCAAGTAATTCAAAACAGCTTCTGTTCAAAACATAAGGGGCTAAACTGAACCTTTAGGCTCTACACCACCAAGTATTATATATCCCCCTCAATTTCTTTGTGTGCATGCTCTCCCTCACCTACATTCAGTTTCCAGGTGCTGATCACAGGGTGCCCTTTTCTCTTGTGTGGCATTATAATTCTTAAACCTCCCTTTGTGACCAAGTGGAAAAGAGGCTTATGTGAAATGAAAATCCATAATGTGCACTTTCTAATGTGCCAGCAGGTGCTCTTGGAGATGCAGGAGGAACATCCTTGGACAGTAACTTAAGGGCAAAATATTGCCCAAAATGTCAAGAGGTTGACATTGTTCCTTTTTGCCATTTATCTTGGTACAGGACTGAAGATTTGTCTTTCACTGTATAAATCAGTTCACTCCAGCTGAAAGCCTGTTAGTTTCTGTTCAAAGCATGCCTTGAAAATGTTACCTAAGCCATGCACCACCTGACTGGAACTCAATCAATCACAGGTTTTTTTCATTTGTGAGAGCCGCCAACATCCTCAGTCCTTCACACAGCACAGTCTGTTCTTGGCCATAGGGTTTCATTCCACAGCATCCTGCAACTGCAGCCCCACAGTGTAGGGAATCACACTTCTGCGGCTTCCAATTCAAATAAAGACAAAATCCAGCAGACAGCTGGATGAAAAGAAAAATCTGACTTTTAAAGAACTTGGAAATCTCCTTTTTAAAATCTTAACACTCTCTTCCTTCTTGCTGTGATTATACAGTACTCAACAAATCTAATTTTCCTGAATATTCTTGCCTGTCTTGTGAAACCCATGATGCAGGTACCAGCAGACGCAGAGATCCTGCCACCCACATAGAGGGGTTAGAGGATCAGAGTGAGCAGAAGTTTGGATCCTTCTTTTCCCTGCAGGGAGTGCATCTCAAAGCTTTATCCAGGTCCCTGACCCATCCTGGGTTTGGAATAATCATCTCCTTACTGCTGCAGGAATACAGCACATGGGGACTGAGGAAGCCTTTGAAGTGCTTTTCTGCCCAATAAAGCAAGTGTGCAAAAATAAGAGGAGGAAAACTCAGGACTGTTTATGGATTGTTTGGATGGTGGTTTTCCAGGGGAGGTGCAGAAAAAGTTGGACTATGACTTCCCTCAGGCAGCTTACGGTGTGTGTGTATGGACTCTGTGTCTCTTTTACAGCCTGCCTCTTGTAAAGGAATCAATGCTTTTAAAGGAAATCCCATCATTTTCCCTTATCTCTGGGGTTTCCATCTCCCCTTACAGACTTTTATCACCTGCAGATTGCAATACTAAGTTAATGCAGTGAAACCAATGCCTATGCCAATGGTACCTTTGAGAGCAGGGAAAATGGTGCAAGAGCCGTGCATGTGGCATGATATGTGTAAGGCAGAGCTGGGAACCGTTGCCTAACAGCTGGGACTCTGTTTTCAGGATGCATAGCAAAATGTTAAGCATCCAGCTTTAGCATTTCCATTCCAAAATGGAAAGCATCAATAATAGAAATTACTAACAAGATAAAATCTGATGTTCCGAAGTGGAAAATTTGTCATCTGTATGAAGTACTGTCTTCCTTCTACAAGTAACGTCATCCTCACCTGCCACATTACTTCCCAGCTTTGGGAAAAAAATGTTCTGCAGATCAGTCTTCTTTACTAAGCAATCCTAGTTCCACTGAAGAAGAGGGTGGAAAAGATGTGGTTGATTTCACTTGAAAATGAGCCTTATATTTTTCATAGCATTCCACTCATTCACTGAACCACCACTTCATCCACAGTTCAGCTCCAATGAGCTGCAGGGCTACAATTTACTTCACAGAATCACAGAATGGTTGAAGTTGGAAAGGGCCTCTGGAGGCCATCTGGTACAAACCCCCTGATCAGGCAGGGCCACCTAGAAACTGTTGCCCAGGACCATGTCTGGACAGCTTTTGAGTATCTCCGAGGATGGAGACTCCAGAACCTCTCTGGGCAACCCATGCCAGTGCTCAGTCACCTTCACAGTAAAAAAGCGTATCCTGATGTTCAGAGGGAATGTCCCGCATTTCAGTTTATGCCCATTGCCTGTGGTCCTGTCACTGGGCACCACAAAAAAGAGCCTGCGTCCATCCTTTTTTCAACCCTTCTTCAGGTATTCATACACACTGATAAGATCCCCCTTGAGCCTTCTCTCCAGGCTGAACAGTCCCAGCTCTCTCAGTCTTTCCTCACAGGAGAAGTGCTCCAGTCCTTTAATCATATTTGTGGCCCTTCATTGGACTCTCTGCATAGCTCCCTATCTCTCTTGTACTGGGGTGCCCAAGAACTGGAAACTCTTCTATCTGTACACCTAATAAAATGTTAATACCAATTAATTAGAAATTTTGATTTGTCATGTTTCCCTTGCTGTTTCATCATGATTTCCGTACATACTTCGTGTTTTACACTCCCTCATCTATTACCAGACTTCATGACATTTTCTCAAGGAAGAGTTAGGAGTACAGCCATTAACTGTTGTTTTTTAGTGATTACTATCTGAACAAATGTAGATATCTTATCTTCTGAGAGGATGAATTTATATGCAGGCCAGATCGAATCTGGGTTACTTCTATCCCTGTCAACTTATATGAATCTCTTAACTTCTATTAAAGCCTACAGCCTCTTTCATTGCCACAGTTCTTCGTTGCGTTTGCATCTAGAACACCACAGGGAACACCCACTGAATTATGTATCTTTTAGGCTTTCTGGGTCAAATAGGAGCAAGGAAGTTGCAAACTAACAGCATGCACTGAAGGAATAGTGTAATTGCATAAAGGTTCCTTAATTTTGTAGAGTTCACTATATCTTTGAAAGTGCTTTATTTTCTATTTATTTTAAAAAGGAGAAATATTTGATCTCATTTTCCCTGCAGAAACAATCATTTTCAATGCTATTTATTCCACACACAGTATAATCCACCCCAGGTTATGCCTGAGCTTCATTCTGGAAGATGGTCAAATAAGGAGTTGTTTAAAATACAGAGGGTAGATTCTGATTATATATTAGGAAGAAATGGAACCAGAAGGAAAACAAAAAGATGGAAAATGCATAAATCCAAAACTTTTTATTATTAGAATAGTTATGTACTTACTCAGGTGCAAGCTCAGCCCTGGGTGGTCCCCCGAAACAACTGGCCGCCTTTTCATTCCTGCTCCCACGCTGGATGTAGTGAAGCTGGCCAAAGATTATTGCATGCAGCATCCTTGTAGTCTTAATGTCTTTGTTCTGCTCTCCCGAGCCTCTGCTGAGCTGCTACAACCTCTTTGCTGTTGGCAGACCAAGAAGCATGAAGACTCTTACTGAGCAGGGAAAACAGGGGGTGAATAACCCTCAAAGAACAGAGCTGAAGAGAGGAACCGGAACTAAATGTCAGAGGAAAAAAGGGCAAGTAAGGACAAGATTGAAAGAAAAAAGGAAAAATAGGTTGGTCTCCATTGCCAGTAGAAGGGACATAAAGAGTTACTGGAGACGAGATTTTGGCTATGTATCCTGGTGATTTTAGAACTTTTGTTCAGCTAATTGGCAAAGTAAATCCAGGCACAAAAGGACTGAAATTCCTTTTCTTAGAAGGGACATTTCTCATAGTGAAAAAGTAAATTGTGGGGCCAAAATTTGTGAAACCATCAGCATTTCTTCAGGTTAAAACAGACAGCCTTTAACTCTTACCAAAGCCTGAATATATAGAAACAGGGAACATCACAACCTCCATCTTGGTTGCTTAGAGTAAGAAATTAAAGGCTGGCTTTTTTTAATCTGAAGAAATTCTCTAGTTTACTGAAGACTCTGACTTCTTTTTGGAAAAAAATTGTCAAAAAAACACCGCTCCAGTAATGGGCCATCATCAGATTCTACACTGCGACCTTACCTCTTGTTCTGCTTCTCTTTTTGCAGGATTCCATCAATAGGACCATTCTCAGGTTTGTTGAGCAGCCTCAGGAACAGAAAGGTTGACAGTCCCAGGAATTGCTCAGCAAAACATCAATAATGCTGGAATTAGGTCATTTTTATAAAAGATACGAGCTCACTTGCCTTTAAGCTGAGAAAGGATTTGAATTGGGTCTTGCCCACCCTGGATCAGCAGATGGTAAAATCAGCACAGCCTTAGTAGCTATAAAGCTAGTTTCTCCCTTGCCCAGTCTTTTCCTATCTACGGCTATATGGGGAAACAGAGGGTGAATTCACAAATACTGAAGTTTTCACTGTGAAAACGTCGTCTGGAATTAATTACATTAATTACCCACACATCCACAACGCTCTTCCTAATCACTGTTTTCTAAACATCATCTTTTAGTTCATGTTCGTGAGATTCATGAAATAAGCCCATCCAGAATTCATTTAGCAATCTCATGTCCTTTGCAAATTCTGGTAAAATTTTGCCTTTTCAGACATAAACTGTGCAAGCTTTCCCTTAGCGACCAAGCAATGCAGACACGCCAATAGATAGTGTTTGAATTCAGATTGCAATATATCACCATCAAGATCAGAGCAGAGAGGCTGGCTTCAGCTCCCCCCTCTCCCCCCATCTCATCTGCTTTGTTCATACCTCACTTTTCCTTGTCCTGGACCTGCAGAGCAGCTGTCGAGGTCGTTATCTGCTATCCCTACTCCAGGCAGCCGCTCCCCCAGCAGCAGCTATCAGCCCGTACCAGGCGAGAGCTGACCGCGGGTACCTCTGGACCTGCTAACATCTGGAGAGCTCAAATTGTTGCCATATGCTGGAGGAGCCCTCCCTGGAAGGCCAGAGAAAGGCCTGAACTGTGTTTGCAGCACTTGAACCTTCTCAAATGGTATGAGACCAGTTCCATGGGGAGGGAGGGCATAAAAATACCATAGATATGGAGGAAGAATGAGTTCTTCCAAGTGCTGCACTATACCCAGCTCTAGAGCAGCCCTGAGAGCTATGGCAAGTATTCTTTAGAGCAGGAGCAGGGAAGCGGTCATCAGTAAGTTATATTGTCCAAAGCTATTTATTAGCACTGTAAAACTTTTTGGTTTTTTCTGCTGCAGTAGCTTTTCTTGTTGTCTGCTGCTTTCCTGCTGAATTATTGGATTACAAGCAAATAAGCAACATGTATGTTAAAGACTTTTGGTAGAAATGGCTTGGAATTTATACATTCACATAAGATCTTGATTAAATATCATAAACCTAGAGGCAATTTTCATAACAATCTGGTTTATAGAAAAATTCTCCCTCCCCCCATTTGCTTTGGTGAATCCAGATTAATTCTGTCAAAGCCAATAACATTGATCTGTATTTGTACCATTGTATCTGAGAGGAGAATTTAGCTCATAGCATATATTAAATGATGATGAGTATACTATACACGCTTTGTATGCAAATGCATTTACTCTCTTACCCATTCTTGCATATTATTATTTAAATCAAATAGACTGTTAGCATCAAAGTTACAAAGCTGAAGTCCCCTAAACCAGAAAATGCCAGAAATAAGCTACCACTTTAATTTGTTTCTTTATGCTTTTCGTGATGATGCAGTTGATGCAGGAACCCTATCCCGTCCGGTTGTCTGCTGGATACTTTAACAGATTCAGTATTCAGCCTTTATGCACTGCTTATTTTGTTCTCACTAGTTCACTCCGTGGCTGAGTAGAGCAAAAAAAACCAGAAAAACAGTCCTTGAGAGGAAAACATCTTTGAAAAAGACAAAGTCCTGGGGGAATTACTGGAACAGATGCTGTATTTCTTTCTCTCTTTTCTTTACTGATAGGCAAATGTACAGTCAGCTAACTTAATCCTTGTAAGTGGAGCATTTCATGACAAAGCTCTACCTCTTTTTTTTTGGTCATTCCCAATTATTGTAACAAGTTCAGAATCTGTCCCCAAATGCCTTTCACGCTCTGGTCTTTCTCAGTTTTCTCTGTGCTTGTTTGCTGTTGTTGTTGTTCTTTTTTTTAAGTAAGTGGAGAAAAGTTTCCTTAAAAGTCAGCCAAATAGGCACTATCATAAGATAGGCACACAAAAAGCACTACAGCAGGCTGTTAGGATGGGAGGGGGGTGTATTTCCAGGGCTTTTGGAGTATGCCCAAGAGGCTTTAAACAGAGCCTTGCAGAATCCTTGCTAAACTCCACATGGTTTTCATTTGACAGCACTTTTTTTTTTTTCCAAAATGCATTGGTCACCATCATAAGGAACTGGAACTTTTAAAAATCCTTTATTATGATCCAAAAGGTCATTCAGACATGACGGGCCACATTCTTGTATGCACAGTTGTGCTTTAGATTTCAGTGGCTTTTCAAGAGTAAGATGGGAGTAAAAGTCATATGCATTTCCATTCAAAGACCAATTCAGCCAGGGAAATCTGGTATGAAAATGGAAGTCAGGTTGATGCAGCCCTTTGCAGCACAATGCATGCGAGCTTTTTGGTTGTTTGGGTTATTTTTCCTTTTGGGAAGAAACACATGATATCAAAAAAGCTTCAGCTAGCATTTTGCCCTCCAGCACGTTGGCTGAATGCTGACATACTTACTGGCAGGAGTATATAAAAAATAGGACAAATATTTCAAGGAAGGAATGCAGCGCGAGGTCTTGTTTCCCAGCAACCGTGTGTTCAAAAGGACATCTGACAGTCATTGTCACTGAGAACGTGATGGCCTTCTAATTATCCATTGATGGAGAGGTCAGCAAGGTATGATAAGACTTATAAAGGACTGTGAAAATAGCTGTAACAACAAGGTAAAAATAGATACTTTAAAAGGATTTTTCTAAAATGTCAAAGTAATTTTAATTTCTGTCCTGTGTTCCATTTAAGACCTTCATGGAAATGACCAGCCTTTTTAATGGACATCGGCAAAATTAAATTCATAGGAGGCATATCAATGTATGTTCGT
This sequence comes from Stercorarius parasiticus, assembly GCA_013396915.1. Lineage (NCBI taxonomy): Eukaryota > Metazoa > Chordata > Aves > Charadriiformes > Stercorariidae > Stercorarius > Stercorarius parasiticus. Next base: position 470,385 of record VWZL01004447.1, on the reverse strand, counting down.
ATTTGTTCTTATCTTGCCTTCAGCCACAGGAGAGAGGGATCCACAGTAAGCAGGCACATTAATATTTTCAAATGTTTTCATTCATCCAACTTTCAAATGTTAAGGAATAACTTTATGACAGCTGTGCTGTGAAATATTCCAGCTGTAACAACTCATGGCTGCCCAGGGTCAAATTCTGAGGTGAATTTTGAAGTGCGGTACCACTTTTTTGCATTCAAACTCCCTAACATATTCTACCTCTGTATACGAGGAACAAGACTCTCATATCACACAGTTCAAAGGGGGAAGTACAAATAGGAGCAAATTAAACTTAACTTTTTTCACCTTCTTCAAATATTTATTGTTTTCTTTATTACTGTGTATGGCAAAATCCCAAACCTGTTGAACATTGTGGTCTCTTCTGGTTTTATAAAATTATTTCATTTTGCATTACAATGATACTTAGATGTCTTCTCAAAGAGGAAATAAAAGATCCACTGGTAGAGTCTGTCTGGGCAAAGACACTAAGCTAGACCATTAAGTTTACAGTCTCATCACAAGAGGTGAAAAAATGAGGCCAGAAACTTGCTTCAGGTCATCAAAGTGAGTTTCAAATTTAAGACTTGAGTTGCAGTCTCTGTCAATACTTTTATTCTCTGGGCTGCACCGCTTATTCTCTTATTATAAAATAATTGTGCTTGCCCCAGGACTTTTAGGACTTGAAAGTCTTCCCCAGGATATCTCACAGTGGTGATAGCAATAGGTGCCATAATCAGAACCATTGCAGAAAGGCAGGAGTAGGAAATGGCTGGGGAGAAGGTGACCTCAACCCCAGCACAACCTGAAATAAAAAAAAAGGATAATACGAAACTGCTGTCCTTGGCTACAAGATATATGCTGAGCATGAGGTTAGGGAAAAAGAAGGAGAATGCCCGGGACACTGGATATCACTTCTCATCACTTCTCTCTGTCCCTTCTGCCAGCCCAGATTGGTGGCTTCCTGGTGTTGGTGGCTTCCTGGTATCAGTGGCTTCCTCAGCTGCTATCAGAAGAGCTAGAGACGCAACCCACAGAGAACGATACGCAACGTACTGTGAACACTGTGCATAATCCTATCTAGATGAGGAGGCTCAACAGGCTAGGAAGCTTGGAGCCCAATGCAGGTGGCTACAGAGTCCAGGAGCCAGCCTGCAACCACCCAGCTTCTCTGTAAACCAGCACCCTGTTTCCACACGCTGTTGGTGAGTGCCAGGCCAGCACATGCTCTGATGCCGACGGAGCCTGCTGAAAAGTCAAGGAATGAGCAGTGAGGAAAAACAGCGTGAAAACAGACCATGGGAGCAGCTGAATTTTCCAGCGAGTGCTCTGCCACCAACACAGAGCTCCAGCCCAAGAGGTGTGAACAGGCTCTTGACCTGCAACATCTCTAGGTGCTCTCAGCTACTCAAGGAGGTGACAGCTTTTGCCATTGGTGTGAAACAGATTTCTTGCCTCCTTAGATAGAAGTGTTGCTTCCATCTCCTTCAGCGTAAACAAACAAGAGCCCTGTGATCTCACAGGCACCTTTTTTTTGTAAGGCACGCTTCTTAACCCACTTCAAATGCCTTCTCCTTATACAGTCACAGACTACTATGGACAGGAAAGTGTGGGACACATAGTAGTGTCTCACTGTCAGAGAAAATAGCTGCTGACAGCTTACGTTTACTCATCAGAGGTTTTTTCCTGTGATTTATTTAAGACACAATTACAATGAAACCTGTACCGGACACTTTTAACTGAACCAGAAATACACGTCCATGCGGAGGATGGCAGAAATGCAAGATCCCATCCTGTGTGTGGAAAGAAGCTTTCAACCCTACAGACCGTCCTTTTGAATAAAAGGGGCTTTGCTATTCCGGCAGTATTTTTTCCGTACTACAACTGGACTCTATCATTCCTGCTTCTGACTAGTGTAGAGGAAAGTAGGGAGCTGGAGGGAGAGCGACTGGGTGAGATGCTGCTCCCGTTTGGTCCTTTGGAGAATTCCAGAAGAGAATCTCTGAGGGTGCTAGCTACCCTACAGCTCCCCTACACGTGTCTGTTCCTTGGTCCTCAAGGCTGTGATGACCACAACTAGACTCTGTGATGTGGCAGAAAAAGGTTTCTGCTACAGTATCAGAGACCTGAGGAGATTGCAGGGCCAGGACCTACAGCCCTGCTAAGCCTTTTCCATGAGATGGAGACAATATAAGGTTTCCTATCTTGTCATATATATACTGTTAATCACAGTTCACATGAGATGGACTATTTAAACCAGTCAGTGCTATAATATGTAGAAGTCCTTAAAGCGTCCACCTTCTGAACCCACAGCCCCAGTGACACCCTCAGCAGAATGCTGGAGTCTTGGCACTGACCACAGTTGTCATCTAAACCACCCTGCTGGTGTTTTGCCACTGTCAAAAATACACAACTTGGGCAATATTGGTAAATTTTTATTGCATAAGATTTGCAGTTCAGTTTCTGTTTTCTCGCAATCCAGGTCACAGCTTTTCTATCCGCTTATCCAGTGTTTGGGGAACTTTTATGATTCTTGTGACCACAGAAGTGCAGTTCTTGAACTGTCTTGTGGCTTTTCACTGAATTTCACTTTCACTGAATTTTGCAAGAGTAAAGGCTGGTGTCTGCATGGCATCACCTGGCACCATAAACACAAAGACAGGACTTCAGAGAGAGAGCTTAGGTGGTGCATAGCCCTCTCTTGTCTTTCTGTGCAAGAGCATGTTCTACCTTTTGACTTCTGTGATTAGGAAACAAAGAAATGCTTGTTTTAGCTTGATCCACAGTGTTAAGTAGCCAATCCAAACCTAATTTTGCTCTGTCAAGATAAGTGATACCGCATATCAATTCATAATCTTGGCTTTGGCTTGACATTTGATGTTCAAAAATGTTCACAGGAGCACAGCTTCGTTCAAACAAATGGAAAGAGCTAAGAAAACACTGTATGAATATATTTAGTCCAGCTGCAACTCAAAATTCACTACCTGTAGTTTTTTAACGATATTTTCCTTTCCCTCCCATTCTCTCAGGTCAGAATTGGGGCATGCAATTAGAAGCAGCAGGGACTACTTCTTACTTACATATTAACCTTTCCAGCACCCTATGCCCTCCCTTTTTACATTGCACAGTAAGGGGCTTCTGCTGATACAAACTGCCTGTTTTGGTAATCAGGCAAGATTTGAGTTCTAGAAGGAGAGTGAGCATCTCATAAGTGACATCATCTAATATGACTGTTGAAAGAGTCCTCCTTAGGAAAGAGAGTGTTTTGAAAGTATAGGTAAACTAGAACTAATAAAGCCCACCTGGAAATCATATTATGCCCAACAGGCCAATCTTCATTTTGTTAAGTCTCCTCAAGTTTGAGCTATAAATCCTCCTGGCTGTGCAGAACAGTGATGCACAAAACTCTCCAAATTCTGGTCACCACTTCACGGTACCGTGTAATGACCACACAGCCTGTGTGTACTTATGTGTCTGCCAGTACCCTGCATGCATCAACAGGTCTTAATGGCCTCACCAGAGACATACATCCCCATCTCTGTCCATGGGCCCAGGAGCCCCATTTCAGCCCAGGCTTGGTCATGTCTCTGGTCCTGTCTCCTGGATGGACCTTGGACCTGTGTTGTAGCCTTGCCCAGTCCTGTCTTTGGTCCCTTCCCCTGCTGCTCCCAACTGGCCTTGCTGGATGGATCCTGGACATGGTTTATCACTTGTTTTTTGGGGAGGGGCTGTTGATGGACCCTGTTACCAGCACCCAGATCAGTGAGGGCACTGTGCACACTGGGGTCAACCTCAGATCCTGTCATATTGCCCTGATGATGGCTAACCATCCCCTGTAGGCGGCTAATACCCATAGCATTTAGGATCTGGGTCACACAATCAGTGTAGTTGACAAGCTGCATATACTGCTGTATGTGTAGAGAGCACATCTAATGTTCACTGGCTTCCACCCGTGAAGTGCTAGTAGTCTTGCTCTTGCAGACTAGCTATGTCCCTTGTTCCCTTTCTGTCTAAGAAGTTCACATTCTTGTTTACTTGATTTTATTTCTAATGATTTATTTTTTTTTCTGCGAAATCTCTGACTCGAAAGCTCCAGTCACAGCAGCCCAACCTCGTGAGAAATCTGTGGGCATGCTGGGAGAAAACAGTTGATGGGACTTGTCATTTCTGTGTTTAAGCCTGCTTTTCTACTCTACATTATCTAGGTTGTTCAAAAGATGACAGACAGTGATGTTGAAAGGGTAAAATGCTATGACAAAATAAGGCATTGATATTTAAAGAGGCATATTCTACCCTATGGTTCCTCCCCCTGCTCCAAAAGTATGAACATAAATCATGTTGCTGGTTACATTATCACCATGCACTGCAATCAGGCATTTGTAAGATTCAAATCCACTGAAGTCATCAGCAGTATTTGAGTTAACACATCCAAGAAGGTCCAAGAAGTATTTTGCAGTACTTGGTTTTCTGGTTTTGCAACATAGTTTGGTCTTTTGGAAATGGGGGTTGGCAGAGAGCAGGCTGAGTTGAAGATAAAAAATTTGCATATTTTAGTATGCTTGAACTGATTCTACATCCATTTGAACATCGTTTTCTACATGACCCTTTGCCATGATTCAGACTTCACCTCCTGTCACTGATAAAGTCCCTGGTATTCATTCTTAATACGACAGAATGTTACTGTTATGTAATATTTATAGCAAGCCTTCCTAAATCCCCTAAATTACCTAAAGTATGCAAAAATGCAAGCTATGCATCAAGGACCAAGCACAACAGCTCTCAGTTGTGGGAAAGAGTGAGAAGTTTAACTCTCAGTTTCCTGGATTTGACAAGCTTAATCCTAACCCAGAACATTTGTTTTAATGCATTTCCCTGTGTTTTGGGGAAGAAAGGAGCATTTGTCTCCATTGCACGTGCGCACAAAACCAACCTCAGTGTCTCCAACCATCACTGAAAAGATTCAGTTCTGAATTGTGTTCTTCTTGTCTGGACACGTCAGACTCGTGTAGCACGAGCTTCAGATGTCTTAGTCTTTCCCCAGTGTACCTCAAGAGTCCCTGATACACGCTGATTCTGTTTTCTAGTCAGGAAGCATTGGACCAGATAAAATAGGTTAAAAATTACCATAAAATTAGGAAACGATGCTGGCAGGAGCCTTTGCACAAAAGAACAATCCAGGCCCCTGATGATAATTTGTCTTCTGCTTTATTCTTGAAGATCTCAGTGCTGGCAATCGCATCTCCTCCCTCTGTGTGTCAAAACACAGGTTCTTGCTCCTAGCAGAAACTTTTCGTAGTCTCTGACCTAAATCTTCCCTGATACAATCTTATTTTATTCGCTCTTATCTGATTCACCATGGTTGTAGAGACAATTTATTCTTTTTCTCTTTTCATCTTTACTTGAAGGCTATTATTTTGTCTTCTCCTTAATCTTTTCTTTTCTAGAATAAACATGTCCAAGTCTTTTGATCTTTGCTTATAGGTCACGTTTTCTAGATCTCTCTCTGTTGCTCTTCTCTGCACTACCTCCAACTGTTCCACATATCAAATACTGAACGTCTTCACTTGCCTTAGATAGGTAAACATCCTGGTATTACCCATGCTACACGCCTAAGTCACGGTAATGGGGCAGATGGCACCGAGCAGAATGTATTTGCTTTTTACAGATACAGGCTGACAAGGCGATGTTTTTCCTACTGCCAACACAGTTGACCTAAAGAGAGATTGCAGTAGCAGAAATGAACAAGCTTACTTACTGCCTTACCGTTTTGGTCAACTTTAAGCCATACTTTTGTATGTCTAGTTTAACCTTTATAGGCATTTTTATGCCTGTATGTATAAGCGTGTATATATTTTATATATATATATATGTGATCACACGGACATATCCCAGTATATGTATGTGCATGTATGCATAGTGTTATATATCAGCACGTGCAGAGATATATCCGGCAAGCAATTCTTCCTTCACTTCCCTTTGTTAAATGTGGAAGGAAGCACAATCTCATTCACAGTAAAAGAGCCTGTGCGGCACAGGACAGATGCCACTAGTCAGCAGATTGTGTTTGCCTGGAGGAAATTGGTGAAATTTTACACTAAAGGGCAGGGAACTTTACTGGACGTTTTGATGATCTCCTTCTGTAATGTCACAGAATCTTATTAGCACAAAGACAATAAAGCAGGCTTGTTTAAATAACCCATTACTGTTCGTCTCTTACTCAGACCACACCACTAAATAAATGACTGCTGTGTCTGTTTTTTGATCAATCCTTCTTTGTTCCAGGCTACCACAGAGGTTTTCCAGATTAACTCCCAAGTAAATTAACTAGTTCCTACTGAATGGACCACATTGAATAGGGCACCCACCCAAAAACTTACATACCTGATAGGGACTGAGAATTGGTTTGTTCTTGAACTCTACTAAAACCAAGATGCAGACACGTAAATATTAGTGTTGAAATACACATGAAGCGATTGGACTTTGTGCATGCAAGTTCTTCACTGACATATGAAGATGGTGAATGAGTATGTCTTGAGTGTCAAACAGTTTTTCTCAAATTTATCTCAATTTCATGTGAATCAAGTAAAAAAGTGATTAGCTGAGCTGGGCTGAGCCCAGTTGGAGAGACTGGTCTTGCCTTCCTACCTCTTCCTCCTCTTCCTTCTCCTCCCCTTCACCCTCACCTTGGTCTGACCTCCCAGGGAGCAGATTCAACTCACTAAACCAGAAGAAAACTAAGGGAAAAAACAGAAGAGAAGTTTGCTGGCTCAATGAGATGCACTGGATCACCTTGGGACCACCCAGTCAGACTTGCTCCTCATACCATGTGCTTGTGGGCCAGGGCCTTCTTTTGTGCACCACCGTATTACACACCAGAAGTTGGCCATCATAAAACACATTGAAGATTAATCAGCTGCTCCATTTGTTTATCCATTTGGTAATCTTCCCCTGGAAAGTACAGCTGAATTTACCTTCATATTAACAGAGAAGGACGGACTTATGGGAGAGAAATTCAGAGCAGAAGTCCAACTTTGCCTTCCTTAATCAGCTTTTGGAGAAATATATGTCTCATGGAGGCACAAAGAGTACTAGGCTTAGTACTCCCTAGCCGCACTAGGCTAAGGCTAATTACAAGCAGTATCATTAAAGACTGAGGGAAGATGATTGGACTCAAAACCCTAAAATACAGATATTTTACTAAAATAGCTTGCAAAAAAAAAAATCCCACAAGAGAAGACACATTTTTTAATTGAATTTCCCATCAGACGAAGTGCTTATTTATTGAAGTGACAATACGAAAGTGCGTCTGCAATTGTGATAAATAAACAGCAGCTCTAGAAATCATACTTTGTTACCAATTTTCAGGCCTACTTCGCTAATGCTAAATAGAAAATTTGCCTTAAAACTATGATATGGATTCACCCTTTTCACAGACTTTAATTAACAATGTCAGTAATGTTTATTGTGTTTTGCTATTTAATGAAAAATAGAAAACTAAAGATAAAAGAAAAAATAAGTATTTTTGCAGAAATAGCAATTGAAACCCACAGGTAACAACCTGGGATATTATTCATTTGCAAAGGCAAGCAAATCTTTGCTGCTATGTTTAGACAGGAAAGACTAAACCTCTAACTTTTCATTGATGGCGGAAAAGCATCTGGAAATTAGTTTGCCTGCTTAAGTTACGTGGACTTTTCAAGCCTACATGTGGCGTCTCCTCCTTGGATAAGGGAGGACCATATCTCTTGAAGTCAGTGGAATTATTCTATTAGAAAAGAGACAAAAATTAGACCAAAAACTCTGAAAAACTGACCTAACAATCTCCTGCTACCGAGGTTTGGTACTGTAAGAGAAAGCTGGGAGTATTTGTGTGTGTGTGTCTGTTAACGTTTTTGTGTTATTCTGGAGCTTCCATTTCTATCTTTGGTTGGAATATTTGTATCAAAACAATTGAAACTCGCATTTCAGAGCAGCAGAATCTGTTTATGTTCATTGCATATAGAGGACTCCTCCAAAGACTGAAGTGTGGCATGTCTGTATTCAGATTCATCCTGTGACTCCCCAATGCTCAGTGGTAACGCTGCCACAGATTTTAATAGAGCCACATATCACCTGAAAACGTAGGTGGAGGCCAAAACCTACAAAAAATACACACTTCTGAGCTTTTCTGTATGAATAAGTCTCACTCCAGCATACAGGACCATTCCTCCCCCAATCCATGGTTCAAATCACCGCCATTCCCTGTAATATCAACATTATGTTAGTGTGTTCCTTTACCATGTCTTTTAGTGGCTCTTCAGTCCCTGGTGCAAAAATGGCAGTCCCTTTAAAGTTCAGCTGTATTTTACTCCATCTTGTTTTGCTGTGTTTTTTTTTTTTTCCTTTAAGAGGACTGAGGCAACAGAAAAAAGAGAAAGATGATTCAGCAGGCTACTGCTGATATCAGCAGAATCGTGGTTCAAAAATGTGAGGCTGGGCAGCAAAACTATTCCTTTTCTTGCATTCCAGAGAGGAAGTTGATTTTCCTCTTCTCCTCAGTGTGTAGTCCAACAGCAATGAGCAGAACTGATATTCTGAACAGCCAGACTGATATGGATGATACAGAGACTTCCTGACCCTTCTCCCCTTGCTAAACCACAGCTGCACCGAATCTTGACTGAGGTTCTGGCAGGGTCAGATTAGTTCTTTCATTGAACATTTCTTTTCCGTGGCCCTTGAATTTCTGGATTCAAAACACCATAATATCACGTGAAAGACATCTTTTTTGCCTGACACTTGGTTGGTTTTCCAGGATGGAAATGGAAGCAGGAAAGTTAAAAACTTTGCAAACTTGCAAAAAGTGTCTCAGGAGGTGCCAGATTTCCTTCATGTCTAATGATGCACTTAGAAGAGGGAAGTTTTCAAGTCTTGAGTTTATATAGGAGCTGATATTGTCCTGTTAAGTTAATATCCTCACTCTGGGCAAAGACAGTCCCTCAGACATTGGTATCACAGAACTGTTGTCATTTCACTTCTGTGAAGCTCTGGGTGCCTATGTCGATCCGGAATGAGCAGAATGTACCCTTAGTTCTTTCCGAATGGCTAAAAATAAACTTAGGTTTATATGCCAGTGAAGTTCATAATGTCAATTTTGCCACTGGCAGAATATGTTTTTTGTCCACATAGCTCCTCTTGCACCTCTTTGCTTTCTGCAAAAAGAGCTCTGCAGACCAAATGGAATGAGCATGCTTTCTACAGGTTTTAAAACAGAGGTACTGTGAAAAAGCATTTTGTATTGTATTGAGATCTCAAGCCAGGAACTAGTAATGGCTTTTTTTAGCGGTGTGCCATGGGAAGGCTCAGCTAACAGAAGTGTGTCCTCAGGACCCACCGACATGTCTGGAAAGAAGGGGCAGTGTGGCTCTACTTGCACAGAGTCAGTGACGTATCACAGCCCTGCACAAAGTTAGCATCGATACAGGCAGTACTGTCAATTTTTGTGCTGATGTGAAACTCCTTTTCTAGGGATTGGCACTCGGTGCCACTACATTCATGCACAAAGCGAATGCCAAAATCTTTTCTCCTACAGCAAGTACATACTTACCTAAGTATTGGATTCTTCCTTTCTTTCACATAAACCAGCTTGAAAACATCACATTTAAAGCAGAAGAAACAAAACACTTCTTGAAAACATATTTTCACAAATTGTACTGCAGAGCATAAAAATGCCTTCACAAAAGCATACAAAAAGTTCATTGCTCAGGGCAACCGTTATTATTCCTGACTGTTACTGCTCACTCTGGGGCATCTGTCCTTTAGTTTATACCTGCATCTGTCTTAGAGATATGATCCTAAAAAATATTGTTCACTCCTACATACTCTGGATGAAATCCTATTCTCTCTGAAATCAATGGCAAAACATCCTTCAGCGCAGCCAAGATTTTTTCTGTAATTATAACTACAGTTTATTCCCTGTCTCTAGTGTAAGTTTCTCTCTGCATGACACTGGCGTACTCCTTCCATCTGGCTCCTAACATATTAAATTTCCTACTTGTTTTTACAAATGTATAGCCAATGGCTTCCAGAACTTCATTCCTAGATCACTGACTTGCACACAATTTGTCAAAACTTAGTTAAAATATTCAATGTCCCCACTGGCCTAAGGATGATAAATGGGATGTCTGTTCCTCATATTTCTTTCCGTAGGAAGCTCTACAAACTCCATTTATGTGAACAGAAATCCACTATCAGAGACTAACCAAGAGAAACTTGTCTGGTAAGCGATACTTCTATGCATTTGCTGATGTAGTCAATTAAAGTAATAACCTAATATCCGTGGGCTGGCTCCCTTTCAAAATACTTTCCAGTCTTTTCCCATGTATGACTGACTAAGGAATCTGGATGTAACACTGACATGAACATTACAGATGTTTTTTCTACATATCTGGCAGAGACGCGTTTAATCATTGCTGATTAAAACTGTAAGCCAACCAATCATTATCTCCAACGGCACCCCAAACATAACAGGATGTGTTTTTGACATATCCCTGCTACATGTCATGCAGACACTGAGTGGCCTTAGGTTTTTGCTCAGCGGGACCAATTCTAAACGCAGACAGCACAAAGACTCCTTCGGCTGCTGCCCTGTGCCCGCTCACGAGCGTATAGCATGCTGCTGAGAGAATGACACTTCAGTAATACCGTAGCAGTGAATAACATTTGCTTTATCTCCATTACAGCCCTGCTGTAAGGATGTTTTAAAGAAAAAAAAAATCATTCTTACGATGTGATTTGTTGGATTCAGACTGGAATTTGTGCCACCAGCTCTCTAGCTTCATTCCTTCATGCTTCATCTGCCCAATTATCAAATCCCCTGTTGTACAAAGACACAATTCAGCTGTTCTGGGGGCTTAACTGTGCCCTCAGACACAGGGATGTGCAGTGCTCTGCATCTTGTAACATCAAAATGCACAGCAGCCAGTTTTTACTGGGTACACAGAGATGCATCCACATCTGAGTACTTAAGTAAACAAGTAAACACGATGCAAAATATCATTTAAGGAGACAAACACGCATTCAGACGCAATGAACTGCTGACCTCATCAAACCAGGAACATACACCAAAACAGTACTGAAACATGAATGCTGGGAAAACAGATGCTCCGACTTACTTGCACTGTCCTCCAAGAGTAGATATTCTGGATGTGTAAGTGCACCGTAAACTAGACTTTTATCCAACTTCCCGAATATCTGACATTCTCCTTCATTTTGGGTAACCAGCTATTCCCTTTTCTCTGAAAGATTTATGTCGTGGCCTTACTTCCACATCGACTATCTCCCTGTCAGTTCATCTCCATGAGTATCAGTCACTTCTGAGAAGATCTCTATTATCTAAGGTGTTTTATGTGAGCTTGCATCTTTTATATCATGTGTTACAATTGAGGATTCTTCTCAGAAAGGAAACAGGGGAGCTGGTGACAAGTGATATGGAGAAGGCCGAGGTTCTCAATGACTTCTTTTCCTCAGTCTTCACTGGCAAGGGCTCCAGCCACACTCCTGGAGTCACAGAAGACAATGGCAGGGATTGGAAAGAACTGCCCACTGTAAGTGAAGATCAGGTTCGTGACCATCTGATGAACCTGAAAGTAACAAGCCCATGGGACCTGATGGGATACACCCACGGGTACTGAAGGAACTGGTGGATGAGGTTGCTAAACCACTCTCTATTATATTCCAAAAGTCATGGCAGTCTGGTGAAGTCCCCTCTGACTGGAAAAGGGGAAACATAATCCCCATTTTCAAAAAGGGAAAGAAGGAGGAACCAGGGAACTATAGGCCAGTCAGTCTCACCTCCATGCCTGGTAAGATTATGGAGCAGATCCTCCTGGAGGCACTGCTGAGGCAGAAGAATAAC
>VWZL01004447.1:423246-457965 GCA_013396915.1 Stercorarius parasiticus | reverse complement strand
CAGAGAAGGGCCACGAGGATGATCAGAGGGCTGGAGCACCTCTCCTGTGAGGACAGACTGAGAGAGTTGGGGTTGTTCAGTCTGGAGAAAAGAAGGCTCCGAGGAAACCTTATAGTGGCCTACCAGTATCTTAAGGGGGCCTACAAGAAAGCTGGTGAGGGACTTTTTAGGATGTCGGGTAATGGTAGGACTAGAGGGAATAGATTAAAACTAGACATGGGTCGATTCAGACTGGACATTAGAAAGAAGTTCTTCACCATGAGGGTGGTGAGACACTGGAACAGGTTGCCCAGAGAGGTGGTGGAAGCCCCATCCCTGGAAGTTTTTAAGGCCAGGCTGGATGGGGCTCTGAGCAACTTGATCTAGTGGGAGGTGTCCCTGCCCATGGCAGGGGGGTTGGAACTAGGTGATCTTTAAGGTCCCTTCCAACCCTAACCATTCTATGATTCTGTGCTGGAAGGATCAACACGCTGACGCCCAGAAAATGTTTAAAGAGAAGTACTAGAGAAAAAGACGATGCAGGCAGAGCTCCATTACAGAATAAGCACCAAAACCTGCTTTTTGAGCCATGGGTTGTTCACTTTTTCCAGAGGTTTATGCCAGACTGCACCTTTTTCTGTGCAAAATAATAGAGGGATCATTATAATTCACATCACTCACGGAAACATGATAGAGGTCAGTGAAAGGAGATTTTCTGGTCTTCAGAAAGGAAGGAACGCTTTCAGTCCAACTACTTTCTGCCATCATAGACCCCAAATAGCATAACCAGTGCTAGCTGGCACCCATTGCAGTGACATGGATCACTTGACAGCCAAGGGTTAAGTGACAGCTGAAAAAGGGTGATCACCTGTCCCCGTTGGTACCTTCTCCAAGAGACCCGTGCAGACGAGGAAGAGAAGACTTCACTGCCCTGGCATTGCCTCTGTAGGCAGGCACGTTTGCCAGGTTTCCAACGAAATGTCCATTTCATGGTGCCGAGAACGGTTTCTACCTCGTTTCCTTTAGGCATCTGCAATTCCAAGAAAATGGAGATGTGTCCTCTCCCCTAGCCTGTCAGTGAAAAGAGCCAGAAGCCTCCAGGGAGCCACTCAGAGCATTTAGGTTACAATTCTGAAATAGCCTGTAATAGGCAACGTCTGTCCCTCTGCCACATGCACATATTTCCCCTGAAAGAATTAACCATGGAGAAAAAGCTCATGAATGGTAAAGGTGGGAACATTTGGCTATCAACAGGTAGAGAGAGGACTTCATTCCTTGCAGCTTCTTCAGCACTTTAAAGCACTTCACCCTACAAAGTGTCATAAATAAGCGAAGTTAAGAAACGGGGACAAACAGATTCAAAGGCTTCCGCTCCCTGATGAAACTGTTTGTTAGGCTTTTGCAGCGTGTTCAGCTGGGGAGTACAGAAGCAGAGCTATTCTTTAAAAGCAACCTTCATTTTTACTGACAGGCTGAGCTGTCAGAATTCATTACGCATACAGGTAAAATCAAAATGCCGATCTCTGCAGGAATAAATACCTACGCAGCCAAGGTGTACTACTCAAAAATATGCCAGATATGAGCTCATGGAAAAGCTCCTGTTAAAACAATAAATGAAAAATGATGGACACGTGGCACTGAAGCCTTCTTAAAAGGTTGCATGAAAGACTTTATAATTTCAGAAGCACTGAGTTTTCCCTTGGAGCATAGCGAGAGGTTGCTAGGCTCCTGAGAGAATACATAAAATGGAGACGTCCATTTTTCATTCTCAGTAAAATATTGATGAAGCACCTTTGTCAAAAACTATTTGGCAAACTGCATGGTATATCTTGAATTGCTGCATTTTATGTTTCTGGACATGAAGAACATCATCTTTCAAGATGCTCCAAAATAATAGTTGTAGTGAAACAAGAATATTGAATTTTGGTTTATTACAATCCACTAGGTAATAAAACTGTCAGTGTTACATTTGGACCATTTTACTGAGTGGAATAAATACTTGTAAAGACCAGCGTTTTTCACACTGTTTTTCAGATGCTGACTGACCATTTTCTCTTTTTACTACAGTTTTCGGCTTCATTGTCATAAAAATCATTGCCTTGAGAGAGCTGCAGACTTATAAATATTAACATAGATTTTCTGTTTGGATTAATAAGTCTGACCGATAGGTCAGTGTCCCAGACAAAAGACCAAGGAATCTTTTTAAAACAAGACTTGGGCCACTTCAGAGCGGTGCAAGTATGCTAATGATTGAATTGTACCTGTTTTTGATGAACCCAAGGTGGGTAAGTAGAGCAGAGAGGCAATTCCCCTCTATGAAGGGGAGAAAGCAGAATCAGAAGACAGACATTTAAGACTCATGAGATGCGCAGATACAGGGAAACTCCATCCGTACCCCCATGCAGCACTGCCACCATATATGCACGTATAAATATACATGTATGCGTACGGCCATTTGAAAAGATCATTGCCCTCATTGCATTTCCCTGGTAAAAAGGAGACAAAGGAAAGGGTTTCCCACCTTCAGACCAGCCTTTCCAAGCCCCTGGGCTGCAACCCGGCTTAGAGCTTAGGAAACTCTACAGCTGGCTGAAAGGTTTAGTGAGACCTGTGCCTGCCCGTCTCAGACATCCCTGCATTTGTTCTCTCTTTCACTCGAGGCTCAGACACGGGGAGTCCCGGCGACTCGTGCACCAAAGCCCTTTTGTGCCAGTCTCACCTCGGGACGGCTCGCAGGTCGCCTTTAGCAGCAGGCTGGCGGCCGGTGGAGTCAGACGGTCTGATCTGGGTCCCTGGCTGGGAGGCAAAAGCACTGTGAATAGAAGAATAAGAATGTGCTCCTTTGCAATTAGGTATTTGTATGAAGAATAACCTCGTTTGTGTGACTGATCATGAATAACGAATAAAAGGAGGTATGAAGACGATCACACTAAACAGCTGTTCAGAACTGGAACAAATGTTGGCGAATACTCATTTGCAGTATTCTTCTAGCTCTGGATTTTCTTTTCTCCCCTCAAATATGGTCTCTACTTGAGTGGCTTAGCAAAATAAAGACAGATGGCAATGGATTATCTCTAACACTTCATTAATTGCAGTGCAGCCATTACAGTATTTCCAAAGCCCTCACTAGAGCTTTGACTGATGATTTCCTTTCAACTGAGTCGCATGCCACTTAGTGAGAAGGAACCTAATAAGAAATTGTGACTTATTAATTAAAATGCCTATGTTAGTCATAACAGCATATAAACACATTAGTAAATTTCACAGCTGAATATATTGCGTATTTAGGAAAACTTTCTCAGTGTAAATAAGAAGCAACACATTCTTGCAGATGCATGGCTGCCTTATACCGCCATGCAGTCATGGTACAGATAGTGAACGGAATCAAGCCAGGTTTTAGAGCCTAATTCACTCTGATGTCATTCAGCTTTCAAAATTAGGAGCCTAATTTCCTTTTTCAAAATTGGCTTAGGCATACACAGCCAAACTGAGAGATGATTCAAAGCCTAAAGATGCAGATAACACACAAGGAAATTACTAATGCGACCAGGTACTTAGTTCTAATGACCTCAGAGGCTATCTGGAAATCTCTTGGATATATTTCCTTCTGTTTATAAAAATGTGATTCATCCAATCCTGGAATAGAAGTAATAGCAGCTGCCTTAAGTAACCCACTACCCTCACACCTTAGGATAAGTGGCAGCACACGCCTCATTTCTTTAATTCTCTTTTAGATAAGTGGTAAGTTGAAATATATGTGAAGGAAACATCTGTGGAACTATTTTGAATAACCTTGTTTAAAAAAAACAGACATAATGTGCAGAAAAGGAAAGGACTATATTCATAAAGGATCTCCCAATTCTGATAGAGAGCAGCTTTACATAGTAACTGATAGGCGCTTGTTTAAAACATTGTCACATTTCACTTTTTTTCTTAAAAATTATGAGGCGTTCATGTACCTTGTCACTGCACATCAGACAGAAATTTTGCAACACCGACATTCCCAATTCAATAGAGTTATCAAAGTTCACAGACATTCATCCAGTGAAAAGCTGTCTGTCTGTCTCCAGCAGCTGCACAGCCAGCTCAGCTTGCATGTCCAAAGAGAGGACATCCGCAGTGGTCAGAAGGATGAGAATCGTGTGTTGCATGGAGGTGTTTAGACAGGAAGGAACAGGGGAAACGAGAGATGGAGAAAAGGTGTAAGCAAGTGAGAGGTGACATAGGATCACTAATATGAAGTGTTTCTGAGAGGATGCTCCCTTTGCACTCTGAGTGCACTCTGACCCCTGAGGAGACGCCAGTGGCCCAGGTCAGCTTGAGACACTTTGAAGGTCCAGCACCATATGCGACACAACCCCATGGTTCATTTAGCCAAAACCTTCCATGCTATCCTGGTCTCCTTCCCCAGGCTTTCACAGGCAGTAGGTCCCATAGTAATAGTCAGTGTCCAGACCCCACCGGCAATTAATCGCTTTTCCCAATGTATAGAGGACACTATCCCCAACCCTCTTCCAGAGGGAGTAGTACCTCTTTCCCTGTACTGGCCTGAGCAAACTTCCATCCCTTCCCTCCCTTTCCAAGGTGGCCCCACTCCACCAAACTCAGCATAGGCTAAAGATAAACTGTTCATTCTGCCAAGTGGGATCTTCGGGTTAATAGGCAGCCACAGCAGGACAGAGGTATTACCTCTGCCTACAAGACAATAAAGTCTACCACTGGAACAGTCCAGTCTGGTATCACAAAGAAAATGGCAAATAAAAAGGGGGTCAGAAAGGCCAACAAAAATAATTTGTGCTCTGGAAAGTCTGACTTAGAAACCGAAATCTGGGGTGCTCAGCCTTGATAGCCTTGTTTTGGCTAAGCAATAATTCAGTCACAGTCTAATAGTGCCAACATGAGGAAAAAGATTACTGACTGTGTCTGGCTCTTTAATTTTGCAAAGACGGAAGAAAACAGGAGACAGGAAAAAAAAAAGAAAAAAAAAAAAGAAAAGCTGATGAAATAGGAGCAGCAGCTAAACAAAATCAAACCAGAAATAGCACATTCCCAGCAGCAAGGGTGGATAATTAGCCACTGGAAGAGTTTGCCACTGTATGTGGTGAAGACATTAAGTCTTCACAGCAAAGCTGGATCTGTTCCTCTCCATCCAAACAGAAGTTTTGATCTTTATGCAGAAATCACTGAGATTTTTTCTGACATGTGCGTTGTCCTGAATGTTGGACCACATGATTTTTATCTTTCCTTCTGCTCCATCAGACTATTTATGGACTACATGTTCTTCATATACCAGGTTGTTAAAAAAATGCAAGCAATGCTATGTGGACATTTTGTTCTACATTTGCTGTTATTTATTAAGAGGCTTCTCAAGAGCCCGAGTAAGTGCCAGTTCCCCCTGGGGTTCTCCCCAGCTGAGTTTGAGGATGAAATGCAGCTGTGCCTCCGAGGGGGTGTTGCAATGCCCAGTGTTCCCTGCCTTCCCAAGAGGAATTTGCTGCCTGGGGTTGGACATCACAGCTCACCCCGAGCAGTGCGGAGTGCCGGGTGCCTTGGGGGGGATTCAGGACGGACAGCACACGAGTGGGGAGGTACCTAAACTAGCTCTTAGAAAACACTGGGAGACAGATTTTTATTTCTCTCTCTGTTTGGCCTAATTCTGAAATGCAAGGGAGTAACCAATGCCACCTCTGAATTCACAGCTCAAACCTGCTCTTAAACTAGACAGCAACTTGTTGCTTTCAAAACCGAGCGAGGCTCACTCTTGCCTTTTAAGACAAAGGAGCTGACGGTTCTGCTCATCAGCAGCAGTTCCCCATCAGAGGGCACTTGGCCAAACACAGGTCTCCTTCAGACCCTGGAACGTGGGCTCAAACCAAGCCTGTTTTTGACAATAGGTGACACTGTGAATGTGAGCACTTTCCAAACCTTGCACTGAATATATGGTGTCAAAAGTCTCACTGGACCATGAAAAAGGAAAATTAATTGGAAATAGACAAAGTTTGGCTTTTGATTCCAACAGGAGTGGAATTAGACAGATAATTTAGCTTTGTAAGGTATAGAACAAATACATCAGCGCTTCCTTTCCTAATGGGCTGTCGTTAACTTTTTCATATTTTTTCTTGAATCTAGGACTTTTCACACATCAGGTGCCCTCTACCATTGTGTTCAAATTACATCTTTAAAGTCTCATTTCAAATTAATCTTTATGGCTTATTAACCACACAACGCATTTGTATCTCTTTAGTTTTTATTGTGCATATGCAATTTTTGTAAAATCTTCTCAAAGCAGGACACCAACTAACCACGTGTTTTGGAAAGATTGAGTAAGAGCAGTAAATAGCAATAATTATTTCTGCTAGTGCTGGGAAAAGGGTGAGGGTTAACAACTTATTCAGAACAGAGACACAGAAGTGTCCAATTTTGTAGCAGTACAAGGCTACTTTGCTGAGGTTAGCGTTCAGAGGTTGGTCTCATGCTGATCTTTTGATAGAAAGATTCTTTTTTGATTTATGGCTGAACAAGCATAAAGAAAGCGTGTGCAAGGTAACTTCCCATAGAAATTCAAGGGAGCTGTGAAACATTATTTTTCAGAGTTTTAGGGGGTAAAGTTATGAGCAACTATATTAGTGACTCTGTCCCATTCTTCCCTCTTTAATTTTCAACGAATATAGGAGTGTAGGAATTGTCATACTAGAAATGCAGTCCAATACTCTCAACTACTACCCAGCAGATGTTTCAATGTAAGATCTAAGAACTTCTCAGTAAGTGCAGGTGGGGTAGCAGTCCCTCATCATTATGTCCCCTCCTGATCCAATAAAGATTAGCCTATCCATGAGATTTTCTAGCTATTTCACAAAACTGTTGTCATTCTTTATAATCACTTTAAAAATCTTTTTTAAATTCTTGATTTCTTTGTCTTTCTGCTGTAGTGAGTTCCACTTTGCAGGTCGGCTGTTTCACGGCTTTTTTCTGGACTTGTTCTTTTCCTCACCCGAGTACTGTTCATTGTGTTTTAGATGGGACTGAACACTTGGTTACAGCATTATAACTTCTGCAGGGTTTATCACCCCATTCTTATCTCTGCAGCATATCCTGTCTTTTATTGACTGCATTCAGCAGAGCCTTAATGGCGCTATGGTGAGAACCTGGCCTCATTGCTGGCCTGATAAGGTTAATTGAGAATTCTCTAATGTCTGGGTAGTTCATACTTTTCTCTTCAACAGGCATGATTTTACATTGCTTAACACTGAAATTCACTTACCATCATTCATCTGGACAACTGAGGTCTGAATTCCTCCTCAGCCGTCTGCTTCTTCTAAGTCACCTTGACTCATCTTTTCCCCAGCGATCACTCCTCCTTCCAAGTCACATACACGTATATATAATAAACACTCTATACCTAAACAAGCTGATGTATCATATCCTAATCTTAACCACTGTCTTTATCACTGTTTCTCCACCTGCTCTTCTTGTAAACAGGTCACAGGAGCCTACAAAAGACTACAGCCAGCTTTGCTAGGGACCACGCCAAGTCACAGCCACCTCAAAGCAAGGCGTGCTGAAGGGAGCCAACATGAGCAGCAACACAGGCAGCAAGCAAGGTAAGGTGCTACTTATTATCAAAATGTGCTACTTTACAGCATCATTACGTCTCCGGTTTACACCATAAGTATTGACAAATTGGCAAAACAAATCTGTGCCCTCCAAGAGATCCCTTTGGATGCTTTGGAGGTTTGAGTGTGGGATTGAGGTTGATAATCTTATACGTTGCCCGCATCCATCTGATTTGAAAAAATGCCAGGAAGCAGTGTAATAGAAACTTCATTTAAATCTCTGCTATGACTGTATTTCAGTCTTTATCAGGCATTTCACAACAATAAAAAATGCATCATCATTTTTCTAACAGCACTGAAACTTTACCGGTATTTTGTAAGGCCTGTGGTTTCTGTTCCAGTATAAAGCAGCTCATATTTCCCTCTTACCTAATGCTGACCTTGAACTGCACTCTGCACTATTGAACAGTAGGAGGGTTTCCTATACGATTTGGGAAACCTACATGAACTTGGGAAATCTACCTTTAATCTTTCACATGGAATAAAGCTCTTGGGAATCATAGCAGATAGGTTTGCATGGAAATCTAATTGCCTGAGCAACAGCCCTCATTTTCCAGAACAAACAGGCATTCAGAAATATCCCAGCTATGATTTTGATCAAGTTTGTTACAGATGAAGATACGTCTTTATAGAAAAATCACTAATAAAGCTATTGCTGTGCTACTGTTATGAAGGGTGGGGGAAAGAATTTTAACAAAAAAATGCTCCGGTAGATTTCAGGCAACAGACAAACATTAAACATTTTTGGGGTATATCAAAGTTCAGTTAATCCTTTTAAGCCTTTAACATACAAGGGCACATTCTGCTTTCATCCTACCCTTTTTCCAGATGCATGAATATGCTGGAGGAGGAGCTACGCGCAAGACTGCAGATTCACTGGAGGAAGGGAAGTTGGTTCTCCCAGGAGTTTAAAACCCATTTTTCACAGGAGAATTGTGATAAATTCCAGATGCTTTTAAAAAATATTGGCACTGTATTAATTCCAACGACTGGACTGTTTGGGTTTGTAATGGATCATCTGCACTGGAGATGCAGAAGCTGTTGCTGGTCTGGGTAGTGTTTTGAACTAAGCTTTAGATCAGAGCAAGTTATCGACTCACACTGAGCTTACTCCTGCTTTCTTTGGCCGAGCAGCCTTAATTTTCATCTGAATAACAACAGCTCAGTTTAGGTACCTTAAAGCGATGAGTTGAGGAGGCTGGCATGGCCCCTGCTTTAAGGAGTGAATTTGGAGCAGCCAACACGGATTCTCACTCCTGCCTTCTCCTGCCTTTGCCGTCTGACACCTGGGTCCTTTCAGCATTCACGGGTAGCGATGCAGTGACTGAGCTGGCAAACACTTAATTAGTGTAATACTGTCTGGCAACGCTAGCAAAGGGTACGAACCTATCAGGAACATCTGAACACAGAATCTTTTCAAAATACCAAATGACCCATATTAACAGACTGAGTTTATTACAATATTTTATTAAGACAAAAGAATGGAGAATGGTCTTCCTGTTCTGGGAAACTGCTGAGTTTTTAAAAATTAATTTTCACTCCCAAACCAGGTCAAACAGTCAATACGGAAAATTTCCTCAACTTGGTCACCATTAGCAATAAGAAACAATGGGAATTATTGAAATGCTTCAGCACAGAGTGTTTCATTTTTGTTTGAACATTGTGTAATTCTTTTTTCTTTCCCACAAGTTAAATAAATTTGCTTAAGTAACCGCCATCACAGCACAAACAGTTTGAATTTTTTGATTTGAAAATATAATTCATTTTTGTGAATTCAGAACATTTTTACAAAACCAAATCCCAAATAGGAAATTTATTAAAATCAGTCCTTTTTCACAAACACGCTTGAGTCTTCAGAGTAAAAGCTTTTGATAAAAAATAAATCCAATTTCTCTTTGCTCTTTGAGTAAGAGTGAAACCCACTCTTTCTCACATCTTTCTTGTGCAAATATCAGAGCTCCAACTTTTATAACTACATGATTAAATCTGTTAGTTTTCATTTGCATAAATATTTCAGTGACTGTGATAGACTTCCATGTCAATGTTTTTATCTCAGTGTAGGAACAACTCGTCCTTGGGAATCTCTTTTCCTCATTTTTATGAGCTTGTATAGATATGCTTAAACCAGACACAGTAGGAAATGTGCCGCCAATGCCTTTCATGACCTTAGCAGTTTTACTACTACAGCATTTGATTAGGCTGCTTTATTCATTCCAGTTGTCTTCTTCAAGGACAAAAAATCCATCCTGCAACAGCTGTTTTCAGTGTACTTTTCCTGTACACTAACCTATACCCTCCCAATAACACTAGGTCAAATAGAGTGATTAACCGTTCATAAACAAAATGGTGATGTATTATAACCACAGAAAGAAAAAGAAGTTGCTACTTCCTGTAAATGTACAGAGATGAGGTTTTCAATAAAGTGAAGGGAAAAATGGCACCATTCCCAGTTTCTCAAGGCTGTACGTATAAGGATCCATTTATCACCTCAGTGACAGAAGTTCTGGAACTCCTGTCATTAATGCTGAAGCAAAACACATTTGAACGTCATGTCAATAAATCATTTGCCAACTAGAGGCTTGAAGGGTTTTACAGTTGTTAATCTGGCTGGTCTGGGAATAGAATTTACACATCGTTTTCATTCATCACTAGGAACAAAATAGATCCCTATTATTGCAATCGTAGAATAAAAGAGGGAGCCTCAGTTTCAAAGATTGTTGAAAATGCAGAATATATACAAAATAACATCATTTAATATGAGAAACATAATGTATTTTTATAAGAAGTGATGCGCTTGTTTTCTTATCCTGATACATTCCCTAAAAAGTGTGCAAAACTCAATTGTTTGCCAATTACTTAACAGAAAACTGAATATTCTTCCCCCCCGCAACACCCACCAAACTGATTATACTGTGTTTTGTCAAGAACCAGGCAAAACAAATGGGTGCTGAAGCACAATCTGAAAATGAACTAATCAAAGCTATTCTGGGCAAAGGACAGGCAAGCATTGCAAGCCTGTAAGGTCAACATCTGTCAGCGATTCACTCCCTTTTATGAAATGCAGGTCAAACATCAGCATCTCGCCTGCCTGAAACTGTGTCAGTGAATCAAGAAGGGCATATGTGATGGGATCTCTCAGGCAACCACAACCTGGCTGTTTAGTCATTGCTATATTAGCTTATGCTCCATTTATGTCTTTCAGTGGATATAATACAACTTTATATAGTGGAAGGCACCATCAGAGCAATAGGGTAGAAGCCAAAACAGCTTCTTCAATGAACATTTTCATAACACTTGCATTCTAATTAAAATAACAATCATCACAGTCTTCAAAATATGAGAGATGAAAAATCCTTTCCCAGCATCACCTTAACCTAGTTCATCTCCTGTATTTTTGGAGTCAGGGAAAATTTGAGCAAAACAAGAGTTGTACACACAGGTGTTTTCATTTTTGAAATACATCATGTTTTTTATGGAATAAATAAGACACTAAACAAGTAACCACTAGAATGGAGGCAAGGTGGACAGAGAAAAGGAGAAAAAATGTGTGAAAGTCTGTAGAGCAATGCTATGGCTGTACAGTGGTGAGCAGTGTTACGTGCCATCTACAAACCTCTTAAACAATCCCAGTTTTTCCCAACCTCACGCCAAGGATTTGGAGGTTGGTCAAAGCATAAATGTGCACATACCATCCCATGGAGAAAGAGAGAGGAGGGGATTCCATACATTCTGGTATTTGCAACCCAGGTACTGGGGAGGCTTCAGGCTGCTTTTGTGTCAGCCCTCTGCTAAGGGAAAACGCCAAGGTAGGATGTTGGTCTTGAATTAGCATATGATACAGTAAATGTATAAAATACCATAGGCCTGTAGGGTAATATAGATGAGTCTGATACATCATTTATAAAGAAAAAGTTTGTGGAAAAAAGTGGGTTCCCCAAAGTTAGCTTATTAAACTCAAAGATATAGCTCAATTGGTTACAGAAGGCTAAAACTTTGGAGCATATAAATGGTTTCTGAATATTTATGAGTAGTCTCAATGTACTGAGGACTAGATCAGGACAGAGAAAAATATCAGAGTACCTTTATGAGCCATGCCACTTCCACCCAAGGCCTTCACAAAAGGGAAGTATCTACGCCAGCCAAAGTGACACGACTTTCAGGGTCCGAGTAGGATTGCATGAATGAGCAAGGACTGCTCATCCCCAGGGAAGAGATGAGCTGTTGGAATACGTGTAATGCCTCCTAGAGCATCCAGAGCTACAGAAGAGAATGGAGAGCTACCACCCCTCTTGGATTGTGCTCTTTGCTCTTCATGCACATGTGTAGAGTTTGACTGGTCATGGTGGGTAACAACGTTAACATCCCACTTGTCAGTAATCCCAGAATTATTGAAAGGAGAGATTTCTCCTCTTGGAGTTGACAGCTTATTTGCCTTAGTTTCTCCTGCCTGTTTAAGTATAGGGCACAGTTTCATCATAGTTAAGTTCATGAGATGTGGGGAAACTATCAGTGCAGAAGGTATTCTAAATACAAGGCCTCATTAATTACTAATTCATGAGATCTTCAGACAGGGGAGTATGTCAGAATGACTTAGTGAAGGGAGAATGTGTTATAAATAAACATTATATTATACATATTAATTACTGCATTGGTATATTATTTTTATTAAGAGACCATATGAGAGAACAATGATTTTTGAGGGGACAAATGGGAGGTAAGCTCTTACCAGCTTTAACAGACTATGTTTAACGTACCTTTGATAACAAAACTTGCTTGAAAAATGTAGTGCGTAGTCCTGCTGATTTGTTAGTATGTCTTCTGCCACGTAGATCATTGAAAATTTCCTGTTGTGTTGTGCAGAGATTAGACTGTACATAATAGTCCTAACTGCAACTTCAGTTACACACTTGCGACGTGAAAGGCTATGGTAGAGTTTCACAAGTATAGCAGGGAACTGGTCTGTTCTTCAGCAGTAATAAAATTTAACTTGAGGCATCCAGAAGATTTCAAGACACCTAATTCTGGACAATTAAAGATTTTCTTTTTTTCAAGTGTACTCAATGAGGTTACGTTCTTGAATAGATTGGCATAAAGTGAAGTTCATTCATCTGCCCAAAATTATAGGCAGTTTCCCTTTCAGTTGGCCTCTGGCTGACCCAAAGTGGCAAGCAGATTGAAGGCAGGACAGATGCAATGGCAGGCAGCCCTGGGAAGGCATGAAGCATTTTAGAAGGACCTAGATTTAACTAAAAGCTTTTTGAAAGACACTTAGTACGATGCTTCTCACTCAGCTATAAAGACCTTTATCAGGTAGGTGTTCACCGTTGAGGTTTTCATTTTAGTTTCTCTTTGTTAAAAAGAGAGAGAAATAGGCAGTCTTAGGCAGCAGTTCATCTGACCTATTTTAATGTATTGATGAAGAGGATGTGAATTGCCCAGAAGGGCATATTTCGGTCAGATGAATTTGTCAAATGGTCATATGAAACCCACCTTTACTCTCAGCTTTAGGAAGAAGAGATTTCTGAAGAGAAGTCCAATGCGGAAGGAATGTGGATTACTTTGGGTTGATTACATTTGTTTTAGTTGCTTTGACCATTATTTAAGCCTGTGCAGAGTAGTGCACAAATATTATGTTTAATGATGACAAAAAGTGTCAGATTCCCCGTGTGTGCTGCACAGATGGTCCACAGTAACCCCGATTGTATTTACCGTGCACAGAGAGACCACTTGTACCACACATATGCAGGAGATTTGAAGCCTTCCAGAAACATCAGACTTATCGCACACATGGTGAAAAGTTGATCCTCACGTAGCAGGGAACCTGTGATGAAGAAACTATTCCAGCTTGGTTCTTTGTTATCTGTAAATCCCAGGCAAATGTACACATTCCTCACATGCCACCATACAGCTCTTCCAGAGACCCAACGGGATGTATGTGGGGAAATCGAGACACTAGATAGCCCTACCATTACTGTCATTAGGAGAGCAATCCTTCAGAGGGATCAGTGAGTTAAACTACCATGACGGCAGACACTTGGTGCAGCAGAGCTGTGGACGGCTGGGTCATTGCAGGAAAAAATCCTTGGAGGGTTGATTTAATACAGACTCCTAACAAAGAGCAAGCTGGAAAGTCATATGTGAATCCCGTACAAGACTGAAATTTCACCTCACTTTTGTCCCAAAAGAATCATGTCTTTAGAAAGGTCTGCCATTATCATTGAATTTTAGTATCTTTTCTGTTAGATAATCAATTTTTAGTGTCTAAATCTGGCTGCTTTTCCTCAGTTCAGTTAATATTTTGCATCAGTTCCGAGAAAAAAATCAAGGCATTACATTTTATATACAGTGCTACTATTTTAACTTCATAGTTAAAAAGAAGGACTATTTTTTTTCAAGATGACAGCTTCTCTCCATCTTTTAACTGGCTGACACTGATATTATGCCACCAGAACACATTCTGTGTTCTAACAGTTTTGTGGCGTTTGGGAGATGTATACAGTGGTAAACCAGTGTGAGGATCCTGGACACTCTAGGCCTGTTGCTGCTTAAATTACACACAAATCAGTTATTTTTGGCCACCAGATGTGGTATGACATGCTAATGTATGGCTATAAGATATTAATTGGATCTCCTCTGAAATTCTACATGCTGTTTTGGTCGACCACCAGAAGACTAGAGCTTTAAAACCAGTTTATTGAATTAAAGCAGCACAAGCTTGTTCATCCTAAAGCCAGTTGTACACTTAAGTGAATTTTGCCCATGTGTATGACTAGATTTAGAAATGAGAGGTAAAGGAATCCTCACTGACGAGCTGTTGGGTTGGGACACACTTTCTAGACCTGAAAAGCCTGAATTTGATGTTTTCGAATTTCAAGAGTACTTCAGGAGACTGCTTTAACTACCCCACTAGAGAATATGATGTGCGTGAAGAAAAACTGTTAAAGCTACATTAGGTTTTGTGCAAAATCCTTGAAGACTTACTGAAATAAGTAAAAAAAACTCTTTCAGTCAGGGAAGTGGGCTTTGGTTTGCCTGAAGAAGAGGGAACCAAAATTAAATTTCCCACTTTATTCTGTGAATGTTTCTCAGAGCTACCTCTATATTTTCTATTACTTGCATTTGTTAAAGTTGCCCTGATTGAAAACAAAATTTTATTATTTTAGCATGCCTTATTGTGAAAACAGGGAAAAAAATGCTCTCATTTTAGTTCAAATTGTTCTTTTTACTTATTTGATTTTAGAGTGTGAAAAATTTAACAAAACTTACTCAAGGAAACAAACAAACAAAAAAGGATTATCCACTCAATCGTCTAACCAGAAAAATAACGAAAGAAAAAAACCCTAAGAGTCATTTTGTGATGGAGCTTGACAGACTTACGGATGTGATTATATGACGTGCTTGTGACAGCAGTTGTCTTGCACAGAACAGTCAAAGTGGTTCTTCACACTCCCATGTTTCTTTAAGGTTTTTCTTGAGGGTTTCTCACTGCTGATGTGAATAACAGGAGGAAGCTGAAATTCAACTTGCAGTGTCCAAAGATAAGGGAGAAGTTTTGTTTTTTTGTATGAGAGTAGCTGAAAACTCTCTACTGAGGAGAGATTGAGGAGCTGGTAGCCATGGGAACCAGGCTGATGCTGGTGTCTTTGCCTAAAGGAATCAAACCTCTCAAAACTCCCAGAAATGTCTTTATAAGAGTAACAGCAGCAGAACTGACAGCAGAAAGAAGAGCTATTGATGCCCTGCCAGGTGAAACTGGGAATGTCAGGATTTTGGAGGACCATGACCGTGATTTAACAAGAAATCCATAGTAAATACAAGAAAATTCCAGCAAAAATACCAAGAAGCTACAGAAGACACTGTGTAGCAGCTGTTGGGAACGTGGGTTTGAATGTAGGAGGGAATGACTCAGGCCTCAATTAAGTGAGATGTGTGGGCATGAGTATCACTTGAATGTGTGTAGAGTTGAATCAGGGCCCCAGTTCAGAAAATGGGGTCAGTAGATTTTAACCCTTGCACTGGAAAGTGAACCACATGGCAGATTTTTCCCTGTGTGACAGAAACAGATAAGATCTTTGGAATCCTATGTGGCTCCTCTTGGGAAATGTCAGCCTCCCCAAAGCCTGAATAAAGTGGCACCACAGAAATGTCTGCTCACAACTAAAACTGAGAAATTCCAAGAAGCACATTGTCCATCACCACAGCAAGATGGAAAATGGCTTCTTAATTGATTTGGGAAAACAGCTTCTCTAGGCAGATGGGATTCGGCCACGAAGCCTACTCACAGGAGCCTGATCTGAGAGCACCGTCCTGCAACACCTCTGCAGAAGACACACGCCAGCACCTCTCCCCATATGTGTAAGAAGTCAACACCTTTCTTTAACACTAGACTCCACCATGGTCCCAAGCTACTCCTGACCTGGTAGCAAGCACAGATCAGGATGTTTAAAATTGAGAACCTAAATCCAAAGTTCCCTGCTAAAAGCCTAACAGTGGTCTGATCAGTGAAGAGGCTGAACGTCTGATCCTGCAGATCAAAGGGAGTATCTTGGCTGTGTAGAGCGTGCTGACTGCCGGCCAGCACAGTCGGGGCGTTGCAGAGCTGTCGTAGTTTAACCCCAGTCGACAGCTAAGCCCCACACAGATGCTCGCTCACTCCCACCCCTGCCGGTGGGGTGAGGGAGAGAATCAGAAGGGTAAAAGTGAGAAAACTCATGGGTTGAGATGAGAATAATTTAATAGGTAAAGCAAAAGCCACACACACAAGCAAAGGAAAACAAGGTATTCATTCACTGCTTCCCATCGACAGACAGGTGTTCAGCCATGTCCAGGAAAACAGGGCTCCATCATGTGTAATGGTTGCTTCGGAAGACAAAACACCATCACTCCAAACATCCCCCCTTCCTTCTTCTTCCCCTGCTTTATATGCTGAGTATAATGTCACATAGTATGGAATATCCCAGTTGGGGTCAACTGTCCCAGCCATGTCTCCTCCCAAATTTTTGTGCACTCCCAGCCTACTTGCTGGTGGGGTGGTGTGAGGAGCAGAAAAAGCCTTGACTCTGTGTAAGCACTGCTCAGCAATAACGAAAACATCCCTGTATTATCAAGACTGTTTTCAGCACAAATCTGAAACAAAGCCCCATACTAACTACTACGAAGAAAATTAACTCTGTCCGAGCCTAAACCAGCACAAGAGCTCAGCTTTTTGTGCTCCTCTTTGACAATGCACCGTGTGAGAAAATCCCCAGGTTTGGTCCCAGCCCACCCTTCCTGTAATATTTAAATGCAGCAATGGGATACCTGGAAGAAAAAAATCCGCATTTATACATGTGCTCTTCCATAAAACACATTAAACCCTCAGGAGCTGCTAGCAATAGTCTAACAGGCACTCACCCAGCCAGATACCTTATGGGAACCTGGTTTTAATGCTGATCAATAGAAAAGATTCTGGGAAGTGACCTTGAGAGCTATCGTCTCAGTGGCACATATATTTCAAAACAGTGGGAGCTTCTGAGGTTTTAATGCAGTAGTTTCTGGAAAATGAAGGAGTAGTGAAGACATGTAAAGGTGGCATTTGTCGGAGGCAGATATCCAAAAAGGGGGAATTTCTGGGAGGAAAAAACTGGTCAAAATCCAAGAGTCTGAGCCAAGCTGTTTAAGCTGCATTCACGGCTCCTCTGTGAGTTTGTTGGACGGTTACTGTATGATCAAGCCATGAAACTTCCCTTCCCTGAGGAAGTGGTAAGTAGTTCTCATCACAGCCAAATTGTGAAGCTTTATACATTAATATTGGAAATCCTGACTTGTAAATGTTTAAGAATGAAAAAGAGTTGCTTTATCTATAAAGAAAAGTTTCTCTCCTTTTTAAGCTTAAAATTTATTGTGTGTATATAAATTCTACTCAATATTCCAACTACTCCTCCTATGCCGCCCAATACTTTAAGGATATATCCATTTTTTTAGTACCAGATAAATATTATGCCTTTTTTCTCTCCTTTTTTGTATGCATTTGGCCTTTTTGGTTTGGCTCCAGACACGAAGCAATTAGACTTTGCAGTATTTGCCCCATTACTAATGCTATAATAACTTGGAGTAGTACCTGAGAAAGAGCATCAAGCCTTTTTTTTGGCAATAAATACTTTATGGCATGAATTTTTACATTTTCATATCCATTTATCCATATCTTTATTTCTGAGGAAGTCAGTATTCGTTATCAGAAATACATTTTAAAATGCGTCTTTATGGTAAAGCATTCTTTATGTGAGTTAGAGAAGAAATTACACTCATCTTCATCCTTAGGTGTTAGTATAAGGAAATATAACTGCTAAGCATTTTTTAACATACTCTCCATTTTATCTGACAGCGTCCATAAGTCAGCAGACTAATCTCTCAGTCTGGAAAAGAAAGTTAATATCTCAGCTAAAAAATATTTTTAAAACTGAAATCCCCCCCCCCCCTCCCCCCCCCCAAAATATTAAAAACTGAAAAGTTCAGCATCTTGCAAGATACATATTTCTTTAAATTATTTCTTTTATGCCTTGAATGCAAAATGAATGAAATAAACCACTAAGCTATCTTAAAGCACAAATTCAGTAGAAAAATTATTTGTGTGCCTAATTGCAGGTACATGAGGCGTGCAGTTCCCATATCTACAGTGAGGTCACTCACAAGTCTGAGCAAAAGCATGAGTTTAAGTACTTTAAGACCTTGAGAAAATTATTGTTGCAACAGACAAATAAAAGTCTCGCTGATAGAGCTCTAGTGTAGGGAATTTAGCATACCACTTACTGAAATCCTTTATGGTACCTCAAACAACAACCGACAAACAGCAACGTTATTTGCTGCTTCTTTTGAAATTTAATGATCAACTTTCTTCCCCTCTTTTTGCACTGCAAATATCAGACACAAGTTGAAGGCCTACAGCTGACTGGCTTTGTGTTTTGTTCTTGTTCTTAATAGTTGAGTCCAATATAAAGTATTTTTTAATATTTTTAGAGGTGTAAAGAGAAAACGAACAAAAAAAGGAAAGAAAAATAAACTTGTTTGGAGGGGGAAGGAGATTACCAGGAAAAAGAGGGATGAAGGGAAATCTTAGCAACATCTAGAGACAGATGAGTGGAGCAGAGAGAAACTACAAATGAGATGATGTCAGATAAAAGCCACAAAGAGTCTTAAAAATGTGGGTAAGGAAGTCTGAATTTTATGAGGAAGATATATGAAGACTTCGGTGAGTGAACCTGAGTCTTGGGTAAAGTTTATGTGAAATGGTGTACCTTGTATAGGTTATAGAAAGGCCAGTTAAGGAGAGTAATAGGAAGTGGTTAATGCCAGTTATGAGACAATCACTGTTGGACTTATTTTATCACATACCTACCAGAAAGGGTTGTTATTTCAAATGGTCCAGAATAAGCAAGAAGGTTTACTGAAAGTGTCAGTGTGAGGAGGAGAATAAAGTGAAAAAGACCAAAGCTAATACTGAGCATCAACATTACAGAGAAAACTGGTGATAGAGCAAGAGGGGAGCAAATGTGTTTTAGGGGGAAATAGGAGAAGCTCCATTTTAGAGATGCTTAATTTTAAGAAGCAACAGGACATCCAAGAGAAAGGAGTGATTTCTTCACTCTCCAGATGTAGAGACAATATGCTCAGGGGGAAAAAAAGAGGTTTTTGGATTTGAGGGTCAGAAGCACCAAGGCGAGAAAGAGAATGAGAATAATCCAGGCCACAGGCAGAGTGGTGAGCAGTACAGGGTGGGAATCTGGAGATGCCCAGGAAGCCACCGAGGCCCCTAAAAAGGCTGCTTCTAGGAAAAATTAGTTACTGAGTGATCACAGCTGAAAGCAAAGGAAGAACATTTTTGATGGGGGGAAGGAGGAGGATGCTGTCAAAAATCTCAGTTCTCCTTCTCCAGAATGAGGTCGGGAGTGGAGAAAAAGGAAGAGAAGCAGCAGGATTTGTGAAAAGGGGAAGCTGAGAGAAGTAAAGGTGGCAAATTACATCTGGAGTAGAACAAGGAAGAAAATGGGAGAACCGAAATGTGAGGCCACTGCTATAAAATCTGAAACGACCAGAAACACTCTCCAGGATGGACTGTTTTAAACTTTCCTCCAAAGAATTATACCCTCTGCAGGGTAGAAGCCCATCTGAAATGACGGCTTTTTGTTACACATCTCGAATGGTATTCAGCATATATTTAATGGGATGCGTTGCAGTTCAGCCGCAGGTATAAAGCAAATGATGCATTTCTTTGCTTGAGGCCCTCATTATGCTCTGTAAACAATCGGAATGCGATTTATTCTCCACTCCCTGATTTCCTGCTCTTGGGGAAAAGCACGAGGGGCATGTTAGAAAGAAAGTGCTAAGATACTGATTATCTATTTCTCCGAGCCACATTGGTTTAGGTTTCTCCAGGCCTCCTAGCAACAGCTTTATTATCATGGAGTTATTTCCCCCCAAATACTTCTGAAACAAGTATGAGATTAATGTTTCAGATAAGAAGAAAGTATATTCATTAACTCCCAGAGCTGGTTTATTGAAACAGGAGCTTCCAATGAAACATGCAAGTATGGTTTCATTTTGATATGCTGATTTTTCTTGGTTTTTTACATTATTTAACAGTGAATGGTTAATGATGATCAATATAGGATACGCTCACTCCATAAATGAGAAAACATAATTCCTGTTAGTGAATATTTTTCTGCATTATTAGCATATTCCACTTATTATCTTTTAATCTAGCTGTAGATATGACTCATCATACGTACATGCATTACTTTTGTTTACTTACAAACCAGATACACTGCATATTATGTTGGAAGTAAACATCTATATGAAGAATTTATTTAGCTTAACAATAATTGCAGTTTCTGTTGTTTACAACATTATGGAATTCAGATTTCTTATAATTTCCCAGGAGAATTATGGCATGCTATGAGAATAGAATTAATCTCATAAATATGTATTCTTTTGTTTCATGGTAAAATTTTCAGAAATTGTCATGTTACTTAGACTTGTATCTCCTAATACCCATTTTTTTAATCCCCGAGTAGAAAATCTATTACACAGTCTCGTTTTCAAAAGTAGCTAAAGCACCTACAAGTCAGTGAGACCTGGGCTCACTTGGCAATTCTTGAAAAAATATTTCTTCAAGCATTGAAAGATGATAAAAGATGAGTATATTTACTGCTGTTATATAGATAATTACTTACAATTTCATGAGGAAGAGACAAATTCCTCATTCCCTGATTTTCCTGCCGTGGTACAACTGCAATTTTTCAGGAGGGAGAGGGGGTTGGGTTGGTGCTTTCTCATGCCTTAACCATAGGTATAACCTTCTCAATTGCTCCTCAGAGCAATGGAGGCTGAAATTATTATTTTTTTTCCCTTTCATTGTTTTGCTTCGTTGTGGGCTGCCATAGTGATAAGGTCTCCAGTGGGGTCAGCAGCTGGCTCTATAGTGTCACTTTGCTCAACCACACAGCACGAATTGCCAGGGACTGGTTCTAGCTGATGCTGGAGGACACAGATTCACCATCATGGAGTGCTCCGCTCCTGGGGGAATGCGGAAAGCTCCTTACAGG
Source organism: Stercorarius parasiticus (assembly GCA_013396915.1). NCBI lineage: Eukaryota > Metazoa > Chordata > Aves > Charadriiformes > Stercorariidae > Stercorarius > Stercorarius parasiticus. Next base: position 436,793 of record VWZL01004447.1, on the reverse strand, counting down.
TTTTCTTAACAGGGGACTCTCTTACGAGGGAGGAAACAAAGAAGAGGAAATCAAAGTATCTACAGTGTTTCTAGAGGACAGCAGTAAAGTGGTAGGAACCATTATATCTGTATTGCAACACCCACGTGCTGCTTTGGATAAAATGCAGAACGCCAACAGTTTGGCTGGCAAAGTCTTTTTAGCATTAGGAATCTTGCTGGTAGTTACAGAATGTGACTCCTTCGAAGGCAGAGTTGGTTTATATCTGATTAACTGTGTTCCTAGAGGTTGTTTCTCTATTCTTTCCTTCAAGAAAATAAAAACTAAGGTGATGTCCCAATGTAGCCTTGGATTCATTGCACAGGAAAATATACTCTGTAGCCCATTTTGGTGAAGTGAGACTGGGCAGGAAAAATTGTACTAGCCCGTGTAAAAATTAAATTGGTTTTCCTTTTTATTGAAAACGTTGTGTTTCAGTCAGTTTTGTGTTTAGGATCTTTTTATTATTGAACTTAATTCAGGTGGAGACAGTTTCCATCGCTCTTCCTACCAGTGGTACATGTAATAGCAAAGACTTCATATTAGAAATACAAATTATTTAAAGTCAGCAAACCTCCTTATACAGCCAATGGTGCAAAATACTTTGAAGTTTTAAAAAAGAAATCCTTCAAAATGTCAAAATTACCATCTGGCAAGACGGTTGAGAGAGTACACAGAGGGAATAGATGCTTTTATAGAAAGTCACATGAGGTCTACAAGGATAGTTGTTTATAACACAAGATTTCTTATGAACAGGAGCAATTTGTAGCATAATGTGCGACAGTGATTCAGAGATGAGTGGTTCTGTCTTCGGACTAACGGCATTTTGAAGATTCGGTATTATTAGCAAAAGCATACATCAAGTTTAATACACTCCGCATTTACAATACAATAACAAGAAAAAGAACGAATAAAATAAAATTTAAAAAATCTTAGCTTTTTTTTAAAAAAAATCTATATTAAGACTGTTTTCCTCCAGTGACTGTATTCAAAAAATGGGACAGCCAAAAAAGTTCATGGAACAGAAGGAAAGGTATTAGCTACAGTGCTGAAGTCAATGGCTGATTTCAGTATTTTTTTTATTCTTAACTGGTGCCACAGCTACAGGACCAATTATGCCCTGTTCCCTGTCCCTGCCGAGCAGGGTCCCCTGCATGGCACCCACAACGGAGTCACGGGAGGGGACAAGAAACCCCTTGAGGACTGGACTCCCCTGTACCACCCAAGTGAAAACACATTTGATGCTTGTAAATCCTTTTATTCTTCGGATGTCTGCCTCTGGTTTGACCAAAGCAACTCAAATCCAGTGTCTCCAGAACAAAGGGTAAATATAGTATGAGCTCTCAGATTCTTTAACTCTTGTGTAAGTTCCCCTCTGGCTGGCTGGGAGACGCAGTTCTGCATCCAGCACATTGCTCTGGGCTGCCCAAGCACAGTGAAACACTGGAAGTATAAGGCTGCCATTACTTACGAGTGATAAAATCATACAAATTAAAAAATATGTCGACAGTATACAATATCAAAAAAGGGGATCTTTGTCCTTTCTCAAAAAGAAATCCATTTAGCCTTCTAGCAATGTTACAAAACCAAAAAATTTGGGGGCAATAATCTTTTTTGCTCAAAAATATTTATGACTTCTAGCTTCTTCGCTGTTTTCTGACTGGCAAGAGACCGGTGATTATAACCAAGAGCTGCATGGGGTTCACAGTCTGGACCTGCGCTTTGTAACTCAGACCCATATCTCGACAGAACAGCTTTGCTTTGTTTTGTTTTAATAGGGTGTCAAGGCAGCTACACGAAGGCACAAACCACTGTAATACTGGAATGTTAATTCCTTTTTGCTCAAGAAAGGGAATTATTAAAGCAGCAACAAATGTTTGGGGCCGGCTTATTATCCAATCTAGTATTATATGCTTCATGCTTCTCAAAACTCCACCAGGGACTAAATGCAGTACACTAGACAGTTGTACTAATGTTTCCTGCCTGCGAAATGAATGTTTCTTTTCATCGAAACAAAAGTAGATGTTGCTACAAATCAAGCTCAAATCTAATGAAAAGGCAAAGGACAGCACACGCTGTTCCGCACACCCTTCATTTTGTGGGTGCAAACGCAAGCTGCCCCTTGCTGGTATGATGACCCTGCACAGCAACGCACAGGGTGCAATGGGAAAAGCTCGGCACTCGCAAAGCTCACACAGGAAATCCCAAAAAGTTTGCAAAGTGCTAGGGATTTTAGAAAGCTTTGAGATCCCTTTGAGCCAAACAACAGTTGTTTTACATGGAGACTTTTATTACTTAAGGACCCGAGTTTGCTTCTGCAGAATTGAAAATACATATTACAGTATAGCAAACAAGTAATGATTTATTATGGAGTCGGGAGGATTAGCAACATAGTTTTGTCGCTTTCTTTTATGAATAAAACATATTAATAGCAGCTTTGCAAAACTAAGTAAGGTAAAGCATAATAAGGCATATAATAAAGTCAGAATCTTTAATAGACAAGAATATTTGTTTATCTCTCTCCTTGAAATGAGCTGTATGCAGCCACCTTCTTTTATGTATCTCTGAAGAAACTTTCCTTAGTGGAGCACTGAACCTATTTAAAGTTGAATGTACCTCTTGAATATATGCCTAAATTTAAATTTGCAGCATAAATGACAAACAAATAATTCCCAAGAGGCTAACAGCGTTCTGTCTGTATTTTTTAATAGATATGAATATGACATACATCGGGTCAAAACTCAGGGAAATGCTTGGGCAGTAGTTAAAGTCTATCGCTGAAAGCATGAACAAAAGACAAATTAAGGTTGAGGCGTCCCTGAAAAGGGATGCTGTTCTGCACTCAGGCTGTGCTTTGTATGTGTAATAAGCACAGTAAAATTGGGAATTATGATTGTAAGGAAAGTTCCATGTGACAATATGCCATTAGATATTGCACAGTAGTTTTGGTGCAGCTGTGATTTGTACTCAGGCTTTTGTAACAGGGTATAAAATGCAAGAACACAATCTTTCTTCACATGAAGCAACAGTTCCCATCATTTCATTCACATAAAGTCTCCTTGTTGCTAGTGAAAAATGATTCATGAGTAATGTAGGATATATCCCAGTATATGGTAACTTCAATAAAACATCTCCCACCTGAACTGCTGGGATTTACTTTAGGAGTAACTCCAGGAATTCTGGAAAAGAAAGAATAAATAAAAATTAAAAATTAAAATAAATTTATTTAAAGAAGAAATAATTGTTTTATGGCCAAATCTATGTTTTAAGTTATATTTTCAGTTTCTGTAATGCTACCATAATGCTATACCACACCTTTGCAGAGCATTTCTTTCCTCACAAAAAACCCTTTTATAGTTATTTTGTACACCCTTTTAAAGATAATTCTATAAGACATTGCCATTTCCACAAAACATCTACAACAAATCTGTTTGATGTGAAATAAATACTTGCATTGCTTCAAATAGCAATCAACTAAGCAACATACTACTCCTTAATTAAATAAAGGTACTATACGCCTTGCGCCTTGCTGTGTGTAGTGCCTTCTAGCCACGGTCTCCCTGCTATTTACACACTTTATCATAACATTTTGCAGAGGCCCTGTGAAATAAGGAAATAACAAATATTTATTCAATTCCAGGAACAGAAGCGCAGAAAGCATGTTTTCAAAGGCAGCGTATCCATCCCCAGCTGTGGAAACACGAGCATTTGGACACGAGCACCTGCGGCTACTCTGGAAGTGGAGCTGAGTGCAGTTCCTACCCGCTGTACCCAGTCATGGCTCTATCCCTTCCTAAAAGCTTAATGTATGACTTTTTTGATGTAATTATGTCGTAGAATCATAGAATGGTTAGAGATGGAAGGGACCCTGAAGACCACTTAGTTCCAACCCCCCTGCCATGGGCAGGGACGCCTCCCACTAGACCAGATGGCTCAAAGTCCCCATCCAGCCTGGTCTTGAACACTTCCAGGGATGGGGCCCCAACAACTCCCCTGTGCAACCTGTTCCAGTGTCTCACCACCCTCACAGTAAATTTCTTCCTTATATCTAATCTAAATCTACCCTCTTGAGACCTTATGAACAGCCAAGTATAGAAAGGAGGCAGCTGATGCTCCGCTTCTATAATACATACTAAAATCCTGTATTTTTCTTTTCATGGACAGACAACGTGTCTCTTCCATGATTTATGATGTTTAAACATGCTGACTTGCACACTTTTCCTGTTATTATGTTCAGTATGTTGAAAAAGTGTGCTGACAGACGTGAGGCTTTATCTGGCAACTCTCCTATGTAAAAGTGCTGCTTGAGGCTGATAATGAGACCACCATGGGAGCTGATACTCTGCTTCAGCCACTGACCTATCCTGGAAGCCCCTCATCTCTCTTTCTTCAGGTTTTCTGCTGTAAAATATTTCCTTTTAGAAAATACTTCAATGACTTTAAATATTTGTTCCCTGCCAGATTACACCTGCTCCTGCTTTCAAAGAAAATAAGGGGCGGTGTGTGAATAAAGAATGCAGCAAAAGTACATACCACCTTATAGCTTATTGCTCTCATTGCCATTTCTAGTCTACAGATAATTAACAAAGGAAAGCAAAAAGTCTGAATGAAAATACAGTCGTCAGCTTCACTGGAGTCACTGAAAGAGCCCCACAAGTTCATTCAAATGTCTTCCCTTGCATAACTCATCTCTTGCTGAAATAAATGCATTGTTCCTATGGGGCTTAAACATAATGTTTGCTTTACAGCGCGACTTCATCACCATCCAAATTGCTTCTACACTACACATGCCCACCGCCCCACCCACTCCCACTGTATATTTTAAGTAACCCCACAGAACCCTTTTTAACTTGCAAACTGGAGTGTCTCCCAATCAATGGGCCTTCAACACATACTTGTTTTACAGAAGCACCCTTATTTCATAGGGTGCTGGAGCCATTATTGACTGTATACAGGAATTCAGACCAAGTTTACAAACACTTTCTTCGTAGTTTTTTTATTCACGATCTGTTACATTGTGATTCCTTTCACCTTCATTTTTTCTCCTGCTTTTTTGCAATTTTACGTTAGTTTTGATCCATTTGTATGTCTATATTCTCTCTTTTAATACTCCCATTCCCTTTTCTCCTTATTAGCTTTTTTCTGCTTGCTTTTTCTCCTCTTTTTGGTTATTCATTTCTCTCTTCTGCATTTGCCCTCACCCCCTCTCCTTCCTTTCAAGCTAACAAATGTAGACTGTATTTACAGACTGGATTTTTTTTAAGAATAACATACCAAAGTCAGACGACAAATATTACTTATGCCTGATGTCAGTTATTCACCGCTTGTCACTTCCAATGCACATGTCCCCAAAGAGCCTCCACTGACACTCTGGCCCAAAGTATAAAACCTCTACCACTACATTTCAAAAAATAACAAATCTTTTCATGTATGAGCTGTCAAAAGAAGCTCTCGGATTAGCCAGCAGAGAAAGGGATGCAGTCACTACCCACACTCACTATATAAGTGTGACCCACGTAATTAGTAGCAGCAAGAGCCGATAACTCCGGGGGGTGGCGAGTCCCTTCTGAGCAGCTCCAATGCAGTAACATGGGTTGAGAGATATATATATATTTATTTTTTTTTTCCAATCTGCCCTTGCCAGGGTATTTGGTGCACTGTTGAAAGCAAGGCTTGGGGGGAAGCAGCACCTGGAACACAGCTGCAGCTCCAGTGGAGGAACACCACGGGTAAGTACCAGGGTGACATCGGACATTTGGTGTTAGACAATGAATAAAGCCACATTGTGCTGCCTGCTGAGCTGAGCTGCTCCTGGTGGAGATGCCAAGTGAGAAAGAAAAAGCAAGCTATGGAAGGTGGGGTAGTTTCATATTCTGCAAAACTGCTTTAAATATCCTCTCTCTGATAGCTTCACCATAAAGGGACATTAATGCGACTCACTCTGCACCCTGGTAGGATCCTGCATCAGCTGGGGCGCAGAGAGGGTGTGAGAGTGCCGCTGCCACCTCTAAACCAAAGGCAGAGTGAAACCTCTCACGCAACTTAAAACCATCGGCCTTCTGGACCCCTCTTCATGCAGACCAGAAAAAAAAAATGGGAAAGTGCCAGTTCAGGGCAGTAATTCTCACAGATGAAGTTCTTGAGAAAGTGGTGCCTGTTTCTTCTAGCAGAGTGCTTTAATGAAAAAGAGAAAAAAAATGCACATAGCTATAAAGACAATACAAGGTTTCTTGTGTCTGATCGTATACCTCAGCCTTTGATTATGTTTTCATTTGTCACGTTACTGTGTTACTTCGATTGCAAGTACTTCTGTAAAACTGGCCTGTTCTCACACTCAGAGAACTGTACAAATACAATAGGCACCATGAAATAAACATTATCATTAATTTATCTTTATTTTGATATATCATAGTTGTTTAAATAACAAATTGTTAATTTCTACATATAACTCACTTCATGCTCATCTTTTAATATTCCTTCCTTTTCCTTAACTGTTCCTGAGATCCTTGTAAAGCTGACCCTCTTTTCTGAGAAAAATTAAGTAGATACATCTTTATAAAGGGCTATAGTAAGCTTTCTTTCAGACAAGGAAACGCTGCTGTCTGGGTGAATGTTTTACCAACCCAAAACATTTTTCATTCTTGAGAACTAGGTGTGTTGTTCTGTCCTTTTCCCTGTGTGTTTCTGAGCTAGTTCTGCACCTCACACAACACCTGAAATAGAAATAGATCTGATTTGATAACGGTGAGACCCTGAAATCAGAACTCACGGCTTCTGGTTTTATTCACACTGTGACATGCAGCTGTAACTCAGCTGGCCTGAGTGGTACTCGGTCACTCTTGGCCGTATTGACCCATCTCTGTTGATCTTGAATTTTCTAGCTCCTGGTAACTAAAGGAGAAAGCCATGCAACAGGCGAGAAACCACTCCCATAGGGACTCCCCCCTAGTGTTTACTGTGTCTTATAGGCACTGCTAGATCTTTTTAATCTCCCCTTCTGATCCAGCCTTCCCCCATAGCATCACCCCCCATGCTGGCTTGATTAGCCAAAGAGAAGCAGCGCCTGCCCTGGTGTTCGAGAGCTGGGTAACAGCCAGAGAGCTGCAGGGCGATGTGAACGCAGAAGTAGGGTGGGGGCTTTTTCCATGGATAAATTTTGCTTCCCAGCTGAGTGTCATCACATTTTCTATCTGTTATTGATTCTGTTATGTGCTGTTCCCTAATGCGGTCGTGAGTGTGTTCCTACATTCCTTTGGTACAATAACGAGAAATGCGATGCTCTGTGGTTTTAGTCCCTGTAATGAGAACAAGGCAGTTCTCCTCACACACAAAATTTGTAATTATACAAGACTATATTGTGTTACTGGCAACTAATTAGAACTCTCTGTTGAAATGACACTACTTTATTACATATCATTAACATAAAATGTCAAAATTAGCATGATAGATGTTTTTATACGAAAAATGGGCCTACTTTCGTAAGTGAAATCAACAAAATTACAGCACTTTAAATATCAGCATTTTAAGGTATTTTATATTATTGTTAAAGAAATATACATACTGGTTTTGCCATACAAAAATCATAAAAAGGGAATCCTTCCTTGTAAAATGCCAGTGGGTATCGATTTTGTCCTCTGCATGTATTATGCAGATTAAAGAAAATTAAAAAAAAATATGAAATGTCAAAGGCGGGGCGGGGGGGGCTGAAATTACAGCATTAAGCTTGTATTTCACTCTATATTCTTAGAGCACAGGGCACACTTTAACTAATTTACTCCCCTCCTCTGTGAAGTAAGTAATATTATTATCATATTACATACAGTTAAACTGAGACAAGGAACTGCAGTGAATTCCTCCTGGCCAGCCAGTAGGTAAAATGCTGGTGCTGGGTCGAGGACACAGAGCTCTGCACTGAGCAGGCTAAATATCAGGGTATCACATACGCTTCTCAGTCATGGATTTAACTAGGGATAAGGACAGTAAACTACCTGTTTTTAGTGGAAAAGTGTTTTGCAATGATAGGTACATGCATAGAAAGTAAATAGGATGTTCAGAGATGTAACTAACAGTTTCTTACTACCTACAACAGGTTTAGGACGGAAGTATATAATCACTATGAGGTTGTGTGATTCTTGTTTATTGGAGTAATCAAGCAATCACTCTTGGAGTGCATTTACATGCTAGGTTCAAATGTTGTAAACTAGGTAATAAGCACCTTTTTCATCAGGGGTCTGTAGGAGACACTAGTGAATTCAAGCCATAGTTCTCAAGGTACCCGTTCCTCGACAATCTTATGATGTTGGTAATATATAAAAGTGATGTGAGGGTAACATTCCCCTGGCAGCATACTAAATATGCCACAAGACACATAACCAATGGATATAATTTGCAAATATGTATGGAGAATCAGTCTTGACAGTTTTGTTTACAAAGGCAGGCAGCTATTTGCTGAGAACAGATATGACATGCTATTCATCTTGCTGCTACTAAGCCAAAGGGATTGCCACTATGATAACAAACTGTTAGATTTGATTGTCAGAATGCTTATGCAATGTTAGTAATAAAGGGTGTTTAAAAGCATATCTCGTTTGTTCTTGGGCAATCATATGGTATTTCTTATAATAATTTTCCTGGGGCACTTAAAAGCACAAGCCTAATTAAAGAACTGGTATCTGTCTGGCTCAGATGTAATGGATCTACGTTCTCCAAGTAGGTGTATGTAGGGAGAAGGAGCAGACGTGTCTATTTCTCTGCTTGCATGGGTTGAGGCAGGATGTCAAATGACATAGTCGTGGCCTCATACCTTTCAGTTCCTCTGTTTCGGCTGGGGTTACCTCCATACACCTTCAGAAACTGGAAAGTAAACACAACTGTAACAACCTTGCAAGTAAAGCCCAAGGTGATAGTAGAGAAAAAACAGGAATGAAACTAATGCCTTGTGCTAGATCCTAAATGTAGACAAATTCAAGTTGATGGGGAGAATGCAGTGACTGAGGGAAGACAAAAAGGGAGTCCTCATATGTAGTGCCGAGACCTTCAGAGAGCTGAGAAGGGGGTTTCTAGGTTGTTTCTCATGGCATTTGAGCAACAGAAGAACAGGTCAGGGTGACTCTTGCACCTCTCCTTTCACCATCAGCCCCCTACTTCGAACAATATTGAGAAAACACTTTTCCCAGCACTCCTAAATACCTGCACCATTTACAGCCCCCACTAACGTGTTGCTTGCACATTTTCTACAGATCGTATCATGAAAATAAAAAAAATCAATACAGGACAAAAATTCAAATACAGGACTAGAGTGTCCTGCACCACCTTGTTTGTGCGAGCAGCTGGATGTACATGGCGGGGAGGGAATGGAGAACTCAGCCTTTTTTTGTGAAATGCTGCTCAGTGAGCTGTGATGAATGTACACACGCAGCCCAGCGATGGGCAGGTGTGGGCTGGTCCAGCTGTGACAGCTAAAGAGGTGCTTTTCTCCAGCCGCCTTGTCCCCCACCTTGGCTGGATGAGGCTGAGCAGCTGGATGAGGTAATGGCTGGATGGGCTGAGCAGGCAGACTGGGCTGGCCATCAGAAATCACGCACATGCCTCACTCATGGATTTAACCAAGGATGAGTACACCAAAACACTTGGTGGTGGTGTAGCTGCTGCAGGTTACAACTTGGCCCATTAAGGCAGGCTGTTTCTGACCTCAGTCCACACCTCCTGGTCAGGAGACTGGAGGGACAGGAGAGTAAATACATCCTAAAGATGTAGGGGAAGGGAGAGAAGGTTCAGTATTTGAGCTGCCATGGCTAATTCAGCCCGAGTGCCACAGTAATTCAGGCAGCAGTCTGCATTTTGAAATGTATTTTGATCATTACACGTAAGTTTACAGAAGCGGGAGAGATCCCAAACCCAAACATCCCGCAGCCAGGCCTCTGGAGCCAGAGGGAATGAGCTGCTTTGTTCTCAGTTGTTCTTATGTGCAGTTACAGGTGACCTTGTGAATAGCATACGCAATGCCAGGATACAACTGAAATTCCCTTTGAATGCAAGCAGGCCTCAGGTTTGGAAGCAGCTGTGAGACGGAGACTTACTGTTAATGGCAGATTCAAGTAGCGTGAACAATAACAATGCATTGTTTAAGGTGGACAGAGCTTGTCCTCACCACTGTGTCGTGCTGCATTAGAACAGGGCCTTGAGAACCTATGTTAATTAACACAATTGTAAGTAGTGTCAGCTGTTTCTGAGTAAACCAACTGATTAGAGCAACAATTGTTTTATTCTTGGTCTTGTAAGAATATGGATTTAGGAAGGCAGTTACGATCAATAGCTGGGTTTTAAAATTTTTGTATCTCAAAACCTTTTGGAAGTTGTGAAATACTTCAATGGACTGACAAGATTAATGCATTTTATAATAATCTGTTCTTAGCAAAGTGCAAAGAAGAAGTCTGAAACTGGGTAATTTTATGATTATCTCCAGAGGTTCTTAGCTTAGTTCCAGACAACATATTTTCTTATGCATGTGTTTTATTTTACTTCTATTGAGTAGTCTTGTTGAATTAGATGAGCTTAATCAGGTATATGCACGTTTAGAGAATTAGTTTCTTGCCTCAGATATTATTTATAAATCAGGGGTTATGGCATCTCAAAATGCAAAGATCTGTGTATGAGGATAATTATTTAAGGTGCCCTTAAACATCACCCTGGGGCCAGGGTGCTGGTTTCACTAAAGGGATATGGAACGTGATGAAATCCATGGGTGTTCATCATCAGCTCCTGTCTGCGGCTTGCCTTGCAGATCTCTAGCCACTGCTTCAATGGGTTGGTCATCTGTCTGAGGCAGAGGCTAGGCTGTCACTGGTCTTGATGGTGAGAATGAAGATCATATTATCGTAGCTAAATTAACATCAAAAGGTGAGATATTAATTGTATTATTCCATACTTCTTCCCAGAGGCAGCAGCTGCACAGCATGGCATAATTTTACAAAGCTATCCACCATGTGATGCTCGGGTGTGAAAAATTTACCAGTTCGTAGTGTAAGAAACAACTCTATAGCTCTTGTTTTCATCAGTAAGGGCACAAAAACAACTCTATAGCTCTTGTTTCATCAGTAAGGGCACAATATAAGTGCTATACACATGCCTAGGCTTTAACAAATGTTTGTATATTGACGTGCAACTAAAATATTGGTAAGCCTCTGTTTTGACCAGGAATGGGGAAATCTTCTGGCCAGAACCGGCCACGTAAAAGGAGATGAGCTGCATTTGCCTGTTCCTCCCCCTATGAAAGACATCCAGCCTAAAGGATGAAGGGCAAAATGCACCTCCTGTGAAAGGCGGTCACACGAGATGGGGTGCCTGTGTATTGAACACGTGACAAACGAGCACCCCGTTGTGTGGCAGGGGCTCCCTTCAGCACAGGCTACGGGCGTTGATGGTTGGCTTCTGTCCCCAGTGAATAATGCAGTGAGCAGGTCTTGGCAGTGCTGAGGATATATGATGTAGCTTATGCCTCCAGCACATTGGCTTTACTTAAGGCTGCCTGATGGCTTAGGCAGGCTTCTCCACGTTTATTACATTGTTTTATACCTTCAGAGTTTTTTTCTCCCAGCACTCGGGAGGATACCTATCACTTCCTTTTTTTTTTAATTTTAAAATAAAAAAAATTAAAATATTCCCCCTTGCAACAGAGCTACAGGAGTGAAGGCTCAAGTCACATACTTTTATTTCTCATTCTCTAATGCAGCCGTGCTAACATGCCCAGGAAGCAGAAGGTCCTCCTTAATTATGTGGAAGAGTCCAAGCTCTGCAGCTTCCCCTCCTTCCTCACAACCCTGTGCCTTGCAACAGGCACCTCATGGGCCTCACAGGTAATTTCCAGGCAATAGCTAGAGGGACCGATAAAGCACCTGGTTTTTTTAAGAGCCTGTGGCACAGCAAAGCGACTTAGTCTAATATTAAACTCAAAGAGCTAGCTTAGCACCAAAAGCCTTGTGCTACCCTGCCCCTTGCAGCCTGGGAAGCAGGGCTCTAGGTAAACAGCAAGGACTCCAGGCGGGCTCTTTTAACTGCTGGGAGGGCTTAATGAACATTAGGGGGAAAGATTTTAAGGAAGGCTGCTTGGCTAAGGAGCTGCTCCTTTTGTGCCTGGTCTTAACAACTTTAGGGTGGTCTAGTTTTGTTAGTGCCTTCTTAAAAGGTTACTTGTAGATGGTGCTGTAGGTTGAGTCATCTTGCTTGTTCCCCCCCCCCCATATAAATGGCTGAAGAAGTCTAACTACCCTTCAGACAAGTCCTCATACAAGAGCATTTGTAAATCTGTCAGTCTCTTCGAAGTGAGAAAGGAATTCTCCCTGCTCTATGATTTTAACGTGCATGAAAGGGAGACCTTATAGCAGCTTTGCAGTATCTGCAGGGGGCCTACATGAAAGCTGGAGAGGGGCTTTTTACAAGGGCATGTAGTGATAGGATGAGGGGTAATGGCTTCAAACTGGAAGAGGGTAGGTTTAGATGAGGTATCAGGGAGAAATTTTTCCCTATGGCGGTGGTGAGACACTGGAACAAGTTGCCCAGAGAAGTTGTGGATGCCCCATCCCTGGAAGTGTTCAAGGCCAGGCTGGATGGGGACTTTGAGCAACCTGGTCTAGTGAGAGGTGTCCCTGCCCACGGCAGGGAGGTTAGAACTAGATGATCCTTAAGGTCCCTTCCAACCTAAACCATTCTATGATTCTACTATTTTAACTTGGGTGACAGGACTGCTGTGTTGACTTAAGTACCTGAACCAAAGGGCTGAAACCAGGAAGGCTGGAGGAGGTTTATAGGATGAGCAATGGAGTACTGTGGCAAAAAATGTGCTTTCAAAACGTACCTCAATGATCAGTGAGCAACTGCATGTGCAGATCAATAGGCAAATAAGCGGACAAGTTTGAAAGAAAATCTGAGAAGTACCACAGACAATGGAAAACAGGTGTACCTGAAATTAATTTTTTACTAGTTCTTAGTAACTGCCAAGCACAGAATGCTAAGCAACCAGTCTTTGCGATCCCACCTACCCTCTGCAACAAAAAAACACAACACAAACCCAATTTAATTTAACAGGAGTCACCAGTCAGCTCCTGAGGCGTAAACAGGCAGCTGAAGCACGGCGTGTAGGCTGACTCCAACGCTGGACGCCGAGCAGCATCTGGCACAGGTGGAGGGGGTTTTCATCACAGACCCAAATTAACTTCAACGAGGAAGTTACCCCGCGTCTGCCAGGGCCGGAGGGACTATCTTCGGGTGGGCGAAGCGCCCAACCTCTCACCCCACCGCCCTCCCCTCCCGGGCGCCTCTCGGCCGAACAAAGGCGGAGGCGGCGGGTCCCCTTTGTGCAGCCCGGGCAGGGGAAGGGGCGCTCCCTCCCGCCCGCCCGGGGCTCCCCGCCCTGCCAGCCGGGCCCGCCGGCGCTGGGCGGGCCCCAACGCTCCGGCCCCCGCACCCGGCCCGGCCCGGCTCGGCGGCGTGTCGGGAGGAAGCGCCGGCTGCGCGGCGGGAGGCTGCTCGAC
>VWZL01004447.1:225758-422727 GCA_013396915.1 Stercorarius parasiticus | reverse complement strand
ACGCGGGGCTGGCCCAGCACATGGTCGCCTCCCCTGGGTCTCTGCTCGCCCTGCCCGGCGTCTGCCCCGCATCTGTCACAACACCGCCATAAACCGGGCCTGCCGGCGGCGGGTTCCCTCTCAAAGTGCTAATCTGACCTAAAGAAAACTTCAGCTGGGAGAAGGGAGGAGGCTTATCCAAAAGGTAATTTACTTAAATGCCCTTTTTTTTTTTTCCCTTCTCTTACTCAGACAAGGCATATGTGAAAAGAAGGGAGAGCAATGGAATTATTTGTGTCCCAGGGTCCAATATGTATGGCAGCTCATAGGGTAGAGAGGAAGGTTAAAACTCTCAAAGACCTGGCACTGGCAAATTAACATCTCTAGTGAATCATAGTATTAACTTTTTTAAACTTGAATTTTACAGTCATCTGCGTGTTAATCCTTGCTTGTATTTAAAGTCTGCAGTTACTGTGCTCAGATATTTAAGGATGAAACATTTCCTTCATGCTTAAAATGATAATGCTGTTGTGCTTTTGTAAGCAGCAAGACAACTTTTATCTTTAATGTATACCTTTTTATCACTTAGCTGTAAATACGTGTTCTGTTTGTAAATCTGCCCCTGATTTGGTGGGTGGCTTTGCAAAGGTCACTTCAGTTCAACTTCCTTTTTCTGTAAAATGCCTGTATTGATTTCATATGATACTGGGTCAGATTTGGCATTTCGAATTTATTTCACATTTGTACTTATGTGCCATAAGAGCTGTGCTTTCTAAAGCAATTTGTCCTTGGTTCTGCCCATAAAGCCTGTTGGCTGATCTTGGTGCATGGCGACCAGGAGGTGCACGGCTTGGCTTGTGTCTAACGTGAAGTGTCCTACTTAAAAATGTCGAGAGCTCTAAAAGGGTCAGTGTAATCCATACCACACATGCGCTCAGCTGACCTAGAATTAACAAGATAAAACACTTTTGGAGGAAAAAGGTGGCGTGTTATTTCCTTGTGTGCAACACAATTAATTGCTTTTTCAAAGCATCCCGTGCCATGCCCCTCAGTCCAGAGGTGGCTGAACACCCCACTTCTGCAAAGGTTTGGCTCGAGGCTGGTGAGACTGGTGACGAGAGCAGAAGGTACCTAGCAGTGTGAATGTGCTCCCTTGGGGAGATGTACCTGTTGGTGATGGTGGCCAGGGGAGGTGGGTGCAGAGACCACTATTGGTCCTTCAGAGACTGCGAGTGGCCCTTGCCATGATATGGGGCTGTTAGCAGAGCTGTATGCCCTGCCAGGGCTCCCCCATTTTTTGTGGGCTAGTAACTTCCCATGTCAGTTGCCGCAGTGCTGAGTTTCCCCTTTGTGGGCAGGAGGTAGATGCAGTGTACGTGTGGGTATACCAGGAATGTGGTGGTAAGTGTGATTTACTGCCTCGATGGAACTGATAGCCCGTGCCAGCAAGTTTACTGTGTTGCATAGAAGGCCTAGACGTCCTGCATGCCAAGGCATCCATGTTAAGAAAACGGTATCACAAGCTAAAGTGAAGAGGGAAACAGTGTTTTCCAGGTTCATGTGGAGATCATTCATTGCCACTTTGCCGGAGTGGTTCTTTCCACGGCTTACTGTAGCACTTGGCCATCAGCACCCTCCTTCCCTGCTCCTTGTAGGCTTGTGGTGTGCATGCTGGAGACATCAGATCTCAAATTGTTGCTGGAGGCACTTAATATGGATGCAGTCTTCCAGTGGATGGCAGGTGTTTTTTTGCTAAAGGTTCATGTTGTGCTCCAAAACCTGGAGGGCTAACATTGATTTAGCGAGGGAAAAGTGAGACAAATTACAGAACGTTGCCTTGCAAACGTGTTCTGGTTGCTCAGAGCTCATTTGAGGTACCGTGCTAGTGTATAAAAGGGAAGATGTTTCTCATACGTGCTTTTGTAAGTATATTTCCCAGTCGTGACATAGATTGGAAATCAGTACACTGAAATATCATAGGGTAGATTCTGGCCATTAATTGCAGTGGAATGCAGAGTAAATGAAGGCTCCTGTTTACAGCCTTGCCCAGAACTAGAGGGTGTATCTTTGAACTCTGGGTAAGGAATGTCTCTGGTCTCTCCGTGGCTGACACTGGGGCTTGCTTTCCACTGCTGGATTACGGCTCTGTTCCACAAGGCCCTAAGCACATGTGTTGATGAGCCACAAGTTAATTATTTTAAATTAAACTGAAGGGTAAGTATATGTCAGCTACAAAGTGCTTTTATTTCAAGGAAGTTTTATTTTAGCAGGACAAGTTCTGAGAAGTTAGAGGAACTAGTTTGTGAAGTCCACATGGCTGGAGACCTGCAGGAGTTAGAGGTTAAGGAGGGGGCGGGGAAGAAAAGGAAAGGCTTGGACTGTCTCAAATGGAAGGTACGACAGCTGCTTGGAAACTGTATTTTAAGGAGGAGGAAAAGCTTGCCAAGTGGGGCTGTGGACCTTACTGCAAGAATAAGATACTGCAAGTTACCGGAAAATCTGTAAGGAATGAAGGGAAGGAGGGGATTGATCATCGGATAGCAGAAACTGCAGGGATAGCATGTGAATTGCCAAAAGCTAGAGCATGAAGAAATTTAAGATGAAGAAGAAAAAAATAAAAAGAGGAGGAGAAGAGAACTTGGCTATGCTGTTGTGATGGCCAGGCTATAGTTGAAAAATATGTCTAATCCCTCCAAAATTAGTGGTTATAACCAGTTTTAGATAGGGATGAGGATTTGAACATGGGAGAAAGACAGGGTGCCAAACAGAAATGATCAGAATAAACGTCTTATGCCTGCTTCCAGATTTAACACAGTCAAACTAAGGAAGCAAATGATCTCTGCTTTGAGGTCTGAAAGAGTTGGTGCAGGACACCGGAGCCAGGTTTAAAAAACAGGATTGGTTGTTACCTGTCAAATTGAATGTAGCAGTTGTGATAGCACTATAGCATAAGAAGTATACTTTTATTTATTTTAAAAGGAGAAGAAAATGAAATCTTCACACATTTTACTCTGGTCTTAATAGTATTCAAGGATTTGGAACAAATTTGGAATGGAAGAAGTAATTAAGTATACAAAGATAAGTGGAAAACGGGATAAAATGCATCATGGATTCGCCACAATTAGGTCATGGAAGACTAAAGTCATATTATTACTGGTTAAATACTGAGTGTCCTAGACAAAAGGAGCAGAAGGCTTCAGTTCCTTGTGTGTACACCATGGCATGACACCAAAAATGATTAAATTGGAAGTATGGGGCTTGGCTAAAGAATGGTGAGGTGGCTTGGAAGAGCAACCTGAAGAAGGAATTGTGACTCTGTCTGCATGAAAAAAGGAATTATTGCTCTGGATCGGGGCTGGTCTCTTTACTTCACTGTACTGGCTGAGATAACTATATGCAAAGGATGATTGCTGATGAGGCAAAGTTAGGAGAGCTAGTCAGCAGCGAGCGGGGTTGGATTATTGCACAGGAAGAACTGAATGTCTGTGATGACTGAAGCAATAGGAATGAGAGGAAGTTAAATAGCTCTAAAAGTGAAGTTATCTATTGAGTGATTATTAACACCACATCTGCTATCAGTTGGCAGGTCATCCCTTAAAGCAGGCCTGGAGGAAAAGGCTTGAATGCCATAGTCAGATTGAGATGACTATTTGATGGTAGGCATGAAATGACAGCAAATGTGATCCTCAATGAGAGCTCTTCAGTGGAGATACACAAGTTATTATGCAAGGTGTTAGGGAGACTTCATGTCAAATATTGTACATAGTTCTGGTCACTTGCATGCAGAAAATATTAAATTCTAGTGGAAAGTGTACAGGGACATCAGGCTACAAGGATGATGGGGCGTGAACAGTCTGGAGTTCGACCAGAGACCAAAACTTAAACTCCACTGGCTTTTGTAGGTTATTAACGGTGGAGGGGGAGATAGCAGCTGCTTATAAATTCCCTCATGCAAATTCTTGGAGAAGAGGAAGGGTCGTAAACTGAAGGCTCATCTGTAACTTTGGATTAAAAACTTGACGTACAAGAGGATGATTTGATGACTCGTTAAATGAATGTTAGAATATTGTACATGGGAGATCCAAATGAGTTTCTTAACTGCCAGATTTTGGGTGCCCTCCCAGCTGTACTTCTCTTAAGCCCCAGTTTGTGTTTAAATTTGCATGTGACTGTTAAGGAAATGGACAGTTTGGGTAACTCAAGCTACTATAACTTTTATGCTTCGATCTTCTATGCTGATCAACAGAACTGGAAAACACTTCTGTGAAAGAGGTGTGATGAGAAGAAATACTTATTTTTGAGGAGTATGTGTTGTCCAGTCACTTGATGATGAATGGAGTTTATAACAAGTAAAACCCCCGTCTATGGCATTACTAGCTGCTGCTTTTTTTTCTCTTTTAGTATATAATGGAGTGGAATCAAATATAACTCATGAAATATTAATAATAACCACAAATTAATATGCGTGGGACAGAAAAAGCTTAAATGGACATGCGGGCTGGAGGTCAGGATGGCTAACTTGAACCCATAAATAAATAAAAGGTTTATGCTTTCCTGTTGAGTGTGTGCTGGTATCTATCTTCTGCCTGATTTCATGCTCTCTGGTCTTGGGAGTGCCCTGTGGCACTAGCTGTATTTTCTTGTTTGATGACCGTGCTCCTGGGAATGGGAATAGGGAGGCTTCACCTGAGAAGGGACTCGGGTAGAGCCTTGTGCAGTAGGTGAAGTACAGGACTGCTGAAGACCCAGGGTGGGGGCTCCCAGCCAGGAGGATGTCTGCTCATCTATGGCTTCGTTTTGCAGGTGTAGTACCTGACCTAGGTGCTGGTGCCGAGCTATACAAAGGCCAACACAACGTAACCGCTGGGAACAAATTGAGGTATGAGATACAGGTTCAGACACTTCCTCTAGCAACTCTGTTGAAGACTTGTTTGGTACACACTGAAGAGGCACGTGCCTCATAGAAAGCGTAATGATGGTGTATGTGGTTTGAAGGCTCCACCACGTTGACTTAATTTGATCTTTGCTATAGCATCAGGGTCTGTCCATTTATAAGCTGTCCTGTAGTTGGGCTTTGTATGCCCGGTCAAACTTCTGGAAGTTTTGAGATGACTCTTTGAAAAAGGGAGAAGAATGTATATCATCTGTGTGGATGCGTCTTGAGAAGAATCATTAAAAAAGTAAGATGCTTTGACTGTGTAAGTACATCAAAGCAAGATCAGTGTCTTGATATTGCTTTATGTCTGTTTGCTTTGAATTTATAAGGCAGGTGTCTTGCTTCCTTAGAAATAATCCAGTTGCAAACTCCTTTCCGGCATAGTTTATTAAAACTCAGAACTGTTAAATTTTAGGTGTTTGCTTTAAATGCATGTGTGTGTTTTCTTTAAAGAGGAGCTGTGTAATGAGCTCAATGTGTCAGCATCCCCCATAGGAAATAAACGTGAAGAGATTGTGTTGAGCCATCAAAAGAATAATTTAACAATCCCAGGGAAAATTGAATTTATTGTCTTGGTAGGTTTTAGCATGTATTATTAGGTTATTCGCTTATTGTGATTTTTCATTTGCTCCTGTTGCTCTTTTATACGAGTGTTGGGTTTATCATTAAAAAAGATGAGACTAGGGCTATGCTTTGCATTTGTATAGCGTCTTTCACTTGACAGCCTTCAAGTTCCAAATATTAATGCATGCGGTAGAAATGTTATTTCAGATTTACAAAGGAGGGATTCAACCTAAATTCAAACAGTCTCTAGCAAATGGGAGAGCAGAGCACTTGTCTCCTGATGCTTTGCAGCATCCGGTATTGTCTGTAGCCCAAACAAGTGGAAAGGAATATCCTCCTTCTTGTTAATAGGTCAGTGAACTGTGTGTTCATGGTGAGCATGGTCAGACTGGGAAGCAGAGAAATGGATTGCAGCAAGGAGCAAGTGGTATAGGAGATGGAGGTAAAACTTGGAACATGCGCATGTGAAAGAATGCAGAAGAGAAAATGTGACTGAGAAAATGGGAATTACGAAAAGATCGTGAATGGACAATCTGGTTAACATGGAAAGGAAGAGAAATGTTTACATATTACACATGAACTGAGTATGCACATTACCTTGTGTCCAAATTAAATTGGAAATCTCATGTTTTATTCATTGCTGTGATGTAACTGTGGGATATCTATTAGCTGGTTGGGGTTGCACTGTTTAGAAAAGCACTTTTTGAATGAGGAGAGGTTACAGCAGGGAAAGAACAAAGCAGAACCTTAGAGCAAACTGCAGGAGAACCTTTTAGGTTTGAGCATTTATAAATTACATGGTGTCTTGCACAGTTAAAAAAAAAAAAAAAGGCAAAGGAGAAGAGTTGTGGGTGGAATAATGGGGAAAGAAAGGTTGTTCTGTATCTTTCCAGTGGTTTAACTTTCAGGTTTCCACATGGTGTTTTTTTGTGCAAACAGGAGCTGAAGGAGTGTCCTTCTGTTGTGAAAGAACCATTGGTAGCAGTGTCTTCCTCTTTGTCCATTACCTCTACACAGTATTAGACAAGTATGTTTTAAATAACTACCCAAATTCATGTGCGGACCCAGACCTTCGGATTTGTAATGACCTTTGTATGTTGTCTTTCTCTATTTGAGGAGTTAATCTGTGCATGTTGCCGTCTGGGAGGTCAGGGGGCCATTAGAAATGAAACTGTTTCTTGTGTGTATATGTGCGCATATATATATATATGTGCAGCCTAAACTCGGATGGAAGAGAATCATTTAAGTAATGGTTGGGTAGAGCACTTCTGAGATGATGATAATATATGCTTTATCTGTTCTTTATTTTATATACACAAAAAGTAATGTTGCTGTGACCTATTTGACAGAATGTTATTTCTCCTCCTGTCTACCCCCAATGGTTTTAGACCTGTTTTTTAATCTCTTAATTAAAAGAAATCTTGTTACTTCCCATGCATGCACATACTTCAAGACTACATTTAGAAAAAATTCAATTAGTCATGTAAGTACAAATAGTTAAAATGTGATAGATTTCATTTGCATGTTGTATTTAATTACGAGATTCTTATTGTCTGTGTTGTTTTGCCTTTTTGAGCTGTGATATTACTGAAGTATATTGCTATTGAGTTCTCCCAGTGTGTTAGTTTTGGCTGTTGAATGGTAATTGCAGTGAGTGACGATGCTGAATGAATTTAAATGGTAGGTAGTGTGAATGGGACTTCATGGATTGCTTTTGCTCCGTTTGGATAGATTTTATTTTCTCACTGAAGATCACTTGGGGCTGTCGGACTTCTTTTTACATAATAAAACTTGATACAATGTGTAGGGACTTTCCCATAAGTCAGTTAATTCCATTAATTAATATCTGCTAATCTGAAACTAGAATCTAAATTCTGCAACATTTGAGACTTCTGCAATGCGTTTATATAAATATTTGGGGAGGGAAAATGTTGTTCTCCTCTGATCTTTGCTTTAATAGTTTGAGGTCTTCACTTGTGACTGTAATAAACAAAACTTGTATATTTAGGAAAAGAAAAATCTTAACTTGATTTTTTTTTTCTGGTGACCCTTTTATTAAAGCAAGTTTGTGCTATCACAAAGTTTCTATTTTAAGAATGAGATAACGGCTTTTTTTCCTGTTTAATTGAAAGATGATCAGTGTCATTTCTCTCTTCCTTCCCTCTCCATCCCCCTTAAAACAAAACCTTCAGTCCTTGAACAAAAGTGTCTTTGTTTTTACATTTGTTTTATGAAATCGCTTAAATCCTTTGGGAGAAGCTTTCCTCTCACAGGAAGAGGGGGGGAAAAAAACCCTAAACCTCCTAAAGCCAAAAACAGCAAGCTTGCTACCAGACATCACAATGTTTTGCTATCTGAATAGTAGCAGATTACATAAAAGAAGTAATTTCTCATCTTAATGAATGAAAAAGTGCAATTGCAGAAATGCACACAAATAGACATACGGTTTTCACTCAGCAAATGTAAAATTAGTAGCATTCGAGACAAAAACTTGCTGTGTACCTTTCTTGGAGCTTCTTTAGACTGTCAGTGTTGGGAGTGGAACTTAAATGAGATATTTCAAAGCTCTTTGAGATGGGAAAATCATCTGCTCCCTTCTGGCCTTTCTGATTTTTGTTACGGTAAGCAGATGTGTGAATTACCCTTTCCTGATCTAGGAATATGGCAACTCACAGCAAACACGGGCAAAGTGAGAGAATGAACCATAAAGACCAAGAACTATGTGAGATATCACCCTGCTAATTTGTCTGCATGAGCTTTATCCAGAAATCATACTAAAGAACAGGAGTGCCAATGAGATGGAACAAAATTATTGCACCATGCTTTCTCCCAAATGTAATAAAAATGCAAAATCAAGACAGTGGCCTACTATTTGGAATCACCTATGTTATTATGTGGGCTGGAGGGATCAAGGATGAAGGAAAATTGTCCAAGTAAATGCTGAACGTGAATGAAAAAATAAGTCCTCCCTTAACACCAGGAGGTAAGGGCTTATTTGCTGTAGAGTAGGGAAACAGACGCTGGACTAAAACAGTGGTATAGGACTGTCCTAGAGGACACCTTTGTAAACATTATATGGAGAATTTGGAGTATTGTGGCCCCCTTGGGATCCAGTGGCACCTCACATAGCATCTCATCATGTCTCAGGCAGCTGTTGGACTTTGCTTGATGCTTCCTCTGTTTGTACCCTGTGTTGCCTCTGTCCCTGAAGCCCATGCTTGCATGAATGTTTACAGTATGTGCTGGGCTTTGGTGTGTTCACAACCTGTACATTCGCTGTAACTTTGATACTGTGCACTCATGACTTACGAGGAACAGCTGAGGTCACTTGGTTTTGTTAGCTTGGAGAAGAGAAGGCTGAGGGGTGACCTCATGATTGCCTACAACTTCCTCAAGGGGGGCAGTGAAGGAGGAGGTGCTGATCTCCTCTCTCTGGTGACCAGCGATAGAACACGAAATGGTATAAAGCTGCGTCAGGGGAAGTTCAGGCTGGACATTAGGAAAAGGCTCTTCACTGAGAGGGTGCTCAGTCACTGGAACAGGCTCCCCGAGGAAGTGGTCACAGTACCAAGCCTGTTAGAGTTCAAGGAGCATCTGGACGATGTTCTTAGTCATGGTTTAGTTTTGGGTAGTCCTGTGAGGTGCAGGGAGTTGGAGTTGATGATCTTTATGGGTCCCTTCCAACTTGAAATAGTCTGTGATTCTATGAAACAGCTGCGTCGTCATGACTGAGCTGTACATAGCATGATGGTGAACCCACATGTCGCTTCTTGGACTTTTTATACCCTAACCTTATAGGTACATCTGCTCATCCTTCTGGTGCCCAGGAGGTGCACTCTGCAGTGCCTTCTGGAGTAGCGCCCTTACCACCCATAAAGAAGCATGTGCAGTGATGATTATATGGATGTTCACGTTATATTTGAAACGTTTTTAAAGTGTTCTTCATGAAGACTAGACCAGAGAATTATAGGCTTTGGGGAGATAGAAGCTGAATTAACTTGTGCTTTGCTGGCTAAGCAGCATTAATGTTTTCATTACTTGGCCTAAAATGGAATAGGCAAAAGCTGTAGGGAGAGGCCCTGTCCCCCAGCTATGTTGTGCTTAATAAAAGATAGGATTTCTCCTTCTAAACTCTCATTATCCGAGAGCTGCTGTGAAGGTATCAAATGATGCTGTTTAGATTGTTGCAATCAACTAATTTGATTTCCATATTACTTCTGGATGACTGTTACTGAAAAGGCTTTTTATAAGGTGCCCTGCCCCAGTATGAAATCGAATCCTCGCACTCCACCTCCTACTGCATCATATGGGCTGCACTGCTCAGCTGGAGAGTGGAGAGGCATATTTGCCTCCTGCGCTATCATTATGGTCAATGCTAATCAAATGCTACTAATGGTGGTAAGCTTTCTTTACTGCTGAACAGCAGGATGATATTATATATTTTAGTCAGAGGGGGTCAGTGCAGCTGTAGAGTGGAAGAGCTGCCCACCCTATAGACCCTATGCTCGCTCTACCAGTATCCTTCGTTCCTGTTCTGCTGCGTGGCCAAAACATTTTCCCTGAAAACTCTGTTTCCCGTAGGTGTTGGAGCTGAGGTGGGACAATGTGGAGACTGGAGGGACAAAGACTGGTATCAGAAAAGGCCTGGCAGTATTTGCACCTAATAATTGTGCTGTGGCTTAGAAGTGGACGTGGTTGGTATTGCGGTGCTGCAGGCTGGTGGCATGTCACCCGTTGCTGTGGTTGAAGCCTGAAGGAATTGCAGTGTGAGTCAGACAGGAAGGCAAGAAGACTGTATTATGGCAGTTGTGATATAGATACTGCCTAATGCAAAGTTGGCTGCTGCGAGGTTCCAGTCTTTCTGCTATGTCTTTCCCATGCTTAGAACTTCCACTAATTTAAAGCTGAATTTCTAATGAGAAACAAAACCTGTTCCTTAATCAGTGTGATTTGCTTTCATGGAATACTTCATTCAACTTTGTGCAAATTGTGAAAGCCATCTAATATTTGAAAATGAAGTCAGCTGTTTTTGATGTTGAACCAGACTGGAGTGCTAGCAATCCCTGTAAAGTCCTCCTTCAATGAAGTGTAATTTGGTACCATAATATACTGAGCTGAGAGAAGCAACAAAATAGTTCTGCACTTAGTCCTTTTTACATTACAATTCTGGAGTTGCAATAGTGGATTTACCATTGTTTCCTTAATACCTTTCCCTTCTTATTAGGCAATATGTAGAACACCAAACTTGTAAAATTCACTTTAAGTGTTATTCTAATAAGTGTTATGTTGGAGTGGAGAAAATATCCTCTTGTTCTTCTGTAGAATAGCCGTGTGGATACAACATTTTTTTTTCTTTATTTGAAGCTGTTTTGCAGAGTAACACAGAGTTGTGAAGATCTTCCTAGGCTGTGATTTTTTCTAAAGTCAAAGCCAGAACTTACTTTTTTGTACTTGCAAAGATTGCGGTCTCTGACAATGAGATATACCTCACTTTAGTTCCGTTTATCTTGTTCATCAAGTCAAACAGCTCTTAGAGTTACTATCCGTGATCAACTAGCTCATTGGCATGACAATTAATCAAAGTATAAATGAGAATGTAAGAAATACTGTGGTCGCTGCCTTACAAACTTCACTGTCACCTCTAGTGAGTGTTCTCTAAGGATAAGGAAGAGGCATGGGTGGGTAAGGATATGGAGGAGGCAATTGCAATGCTGGAGTATGGCTGGGTTCTGGCTGCTAGGGCTTTGTACCTCTGGAGGCTTCTGAGAAGGAAGGGAGTGTGCCATTGGGTTGCTGTCCAGCGTCTTGTCTTTTTTTAATATTGTCATATCTTTGATCACAACTTCACAGCCTTTGGCAGCTTGAAGTGTGGGAGAACTTCTTTCCCCTGCTGAGAAACTACAGAACATACCTGCTTAATTGTTCTCAATTACATGATGGGTTTTGTTTTAACCAATTCTTTTCTGATTTGGGAAGAAAAGGGATGTGTTCCATGTGGAAACCTGTGTACGGCTTTTTCAGAAAATTTAAAGGATATTTCAAACCTGATCTCAATTATCTTGAATTATATAGTAAGTATTCATCCTGAATATGTATGAAATGTACAGTGATGTAAAATGAAGATGTCTGGTTTATTATGTTGTCTGCTTGTAAAATATAACTAACTAGTCACAAGGGAAAATCCTCTTGGGGGAAAGATTCAAATTAAGTAGTGCCTCACTTTCTCAGTTATTACTTTTGTTATCTTAATTTTTTTTTTCATTTAGAATTCTTTTCCTTCTAACAATCTCTAGGACATGTATTTAAACTAACCATTAATGCTTCATTTTTGATGTCTGTAGTACTTTTACCTTTATGCTAATGTATGTAGATGAACAGGTCAGGACTTGACCTATATAATAAAAGTGCTTTAATTTATTCCTATGTACATTCCAGGGCATGGGTATTTAAATAAAAAAGGGGGGAAAAAATGATGAGCTAGTGCCCAGTGTGGTTATTGCAGCTGGAAACTGTCACTTGTGAAAGGAGTGCAGTTGTCAAAATAGCCACCATCTGATGCTGTTGCTGTTTTTTTCCATCCCTGCTGTAAAAGCAGCTTGTGGAGACACGTCTGCAGGGAGGCAAGAGGCAGAGTGCCCACTCGGGGCAGAGTTTTTCCACAGTCCTCCATAAGGTCTTGATGGCAGGACATGTGCATTGGCCTCACCCTTGCAGTGGGTTACACCTTATGGCCATGCTCCCCGATGTTCTTGAGAAGAGACAGCCCCTGGAAAGCACCGTGGCTCCCTGCTGTGCCCCAGGTCTGGGCTTCCTGCAGTAGCCCACAGTATGTGGCCTGGCCTGCCTCTCCTCTGGGATCGGGCTATGGCTGGCCTCTGGGCTCGACCATAGGGTCTGCCTAGCCATCCCTCCAGCATCCTTTGGTGTCCCCTACCTCTGGTTCTGTGAGGGATGCTCAACAGGAGAGCCACAGCCTGCTTCAAGGGCTGATGTGCCAGGAGCCCAACTGTGCAGAGCACTCACAGGTCACAGTCAAGGTTTTGCATCTTAGATAGAAAGTAGCAATGCCTTCACATAAAACACTGCAAGAATACAAAAAGCAGCATTCCCAGGAAAATGTGCATGCATGAGATGGGGAAAAGGAGTTGACAGGAGAGCTCTGGCTTATGATTTGCACCACTGACCGTGGCACCTGCAGCATTTTTCAACATTCATGAAACATTATGTGAATGTCTGCAGGTAATCTTGACTCATCTTGGAGAAAAAAGACTGAATCCTCCTCCCCATCCCTTGGTATTTTTGCCGTAACCTGATGGTGTCCACATGTGTGCATGCACAAATAATACTCTTTGTTTGAAAGCCCTAAATGTTTCTGTAGGGACCTGATCTAATCTTCTAGATGAGCTTTCCCTTTTTGCAGCTGGTTTGAACTGAATCCAGGGAAACAACTACAGTACATGGTCTGCATCCGAAGAAGCGTTGCTTCTCTGAGGACCGTTAGTCCTTAGCATAGTCCTTAGCGGCAGGGCTGGGATCAAACTCATCTCTTGCCCTGGGCTTTGGAGAGGTTGTCCATGAGTCCTGAGCTATGGTGTTGCTCCCCCATGTCTTCTGAAGGGCGCTGAACAGACTGGTGACAAGGCAGTGTGAAGTGAGTGCCTGGTGAGATCCATTCCCCAGGTCCTTTTCTTGGGTATCTCTCCTCAAATGCTTTTACTTTTCACTTACTGTCTGTGCTCTGAGTTGCTTCGTCTGGAAGTAGTTACTTCTTGTAGAAGTTCTTGCTGGTGGTATAAGGTAACTTGGCAACATCTATGAGAAATCAGTTATATGGGGAAGAGGTTATTTTGAGATTTTTGTCTTATCTGGAGAACTACCAAAAGCAATGAAGTGCAAAATACATGTGGGGTTTTTTTTCCCCCTGAAATTTCACACTGCTTTTCAAAATAAATTCTTCTCCCTTTAAGTGGGTGACTCCTTGCTGAAAAGTAGCGATTCCCAAATGTTCGTATTTGAGCCAAGAATAAAATCTTTTTTTATGCAATCTCTTCAGAGCTTGCCTTTGAGAAAGAAAGAATTTAGTCTTCCTTTAGAGACTTTATTCTCTTTATAGAACAAAATTAGTTTGCTTTTCAAAGGGAAAACTGAGAATTGCAGTGAAGATGCTCTGTTGCATTTTTGGCTCAATTTTATGCAGGATAAAGCTGTTTAGCATTTAATACAGTAAACTGTTTAAAAGGATAAGTTTATATAATGACCATGAACTTTTAAATAGCCATTAGCATTAGTACTTGATTGTCAGTAACAGCACACTGTAATAATATTCAGAAATTAGCAGATACAAAATAACTATCTGAGCCTTTCCTCTTACTAAGCTGAAATCAAGGATGTGGCTTTGTAAGTAGGAAAATGGTTGCAGATGTAGTCTCTTACAGATGTGTTTTGGTTTTGTTTTTGCCTATTTACATATCTTAATTATGCAAAAGTCTTCAGTTTGGAAGCTGAAGTGCTATTTCACTTCTCCAAATATCTTGTAGTATCAGTTCAGTGAGTGCCAGGTTTCAGGAGCTTGTTAACTTGCCTGTGACAGTTTCTTCAAAGCTCAAATATGGCAGCTGATGTCTGACTATTTACAAAGAATTTTATGGTGTTCGTTGTTTTATACTTCGTAAGGTGATCCTGTAGCTTCACTTCGAACAAACAAGCATGTGTACGGAAACAAGTAAGTTAGTTCTCCCTTGCTCTGTGATGCATCTGTTGGTGGACTGCAGCTGGCTTTTCAGGCAAGAAAAGTTCCTAGCGGTAGAATATGAAGTGGTATTAAGCCAGTTCCGATGTCAGTCGGCTTGTCATGTATGCTTGAGGGGGAAGGGTCAGAAAACAGCCTGCAAACATTTCCACTTCCCGGTTTTAAATTGTGGTTTTATTATTGTCAGTGTTGACTATAAATGGGGTACGAGTTGAACCCGGTGTATGGGTAAACCTCGCCAAATTAAATTCCACTCTGCTTTAAGAGAAGCAGCACCAAATGTAAGCAAAAAGTCTCTTGCTGCTTTGGTATTTAAACTTTTGTGACAAAATGGTTTAGGACTGACAGCAGTAGTTTCAGTCTCAATGGAAAAATGGAGACTTCTCAAAGCTGCTGCACTGGAAAGTATATCGTTCTCTGTGGTTCTCCTTTTTTACTGCACTCTATGCCAAACCTATAATCACAGGATTTAGAAACCCCTCCCCACGCACTTTTTAAAAGTGGACCAATCTTCCCATGAAACAAAATGGGTCCATGGACTTCTAAATGGCTGATGTTCATTTAGCAGAGCTCCCGGTTAGAGGCAGCAGGAACTCCTGAGGTCCCCAGCCGAGCTGGAAGTTTCCTGCTGTAGCACTTAATGTGACTTCACTTCATGTCGTAGTATAAAAGTATCAGAAAAGATTGTGTGAGACAAAAGAAGATGGTATTTAAACACGAACCTTGCTCTTTTACTAGTCATTTTGCAGCACCAGATAAAAGATACTATATTCTAAGATTATTTCATTGTTAAAGGAATTCTATTGTGTTTGAAGGATTCTTCATCAGTTTGTGACAACCTTTACCAAGTGCTTAGACTTCATGAGTTAATCCAGGAATTTACAGAAAGGTAATGCAAAGTTCACAAAGTAGTGATTTGGTATGACTGCGTCAACTTGAATTGTTTGGTATATTTGCAACAAGAGGTTTTTTTTCTGTTTTCTTGAGCTTTTTTCTCACTGTCAAGTCCATTCCCAGAAATGATGGGTTGAGTGTACATGTGTCGCATACAGGTATCATTCTGGCAGAATCACTGACAAGCTGATTGCTGTTTGTTTTTGAAGAAGGCGGATACTCCGCTTCCTAAGCCAAAAAGAAACTTTTCTCAGACAAAGCTTGATCTTTTTGTAAGTATTTTAAGTCTTGCCTGTGTATTGCAGGTGCATGCCGAGACCACATGCTGCCTGGAGACTGCTCCCTCTGTGGACGGAAGGATTAGAATAGAGTTTCAGCCCTAATCCTGGGTTTCCTGTGCAGATTCACTTTACAGTCTTATTCCTGTTTAGTTGCCTGTGTGTTAAAGAGCATGTTTTTATTTATACTTGTTCTCAAAGAAACAAAAAAAGGCACTAACAATGGTACTTAGGTTTTTATTGTTAGCCGCCTTTTTTTTTTTTTTTGTCCCAGACTCTTCACAGGGTAGTAATTAGCCATGTGCTATGCAAATTCTTGCAGTAAGAGGAATTGGTTATCTGTTAATTAAAACAAAATGATTGCAATTTTAGATTTAGGTTATTTTAAAGTATCTAAATTATTTAGGATCTGAAGTCTTAACTTGTTTTCAATGAATGCCCTAGTCTACTTTTTGTTAATTTTTAACTCTACCGTAAATATATACAGTTTCTTATGTACAGAATGATATCCTATAATAAAAAAACCCACAGGTTCTGCCTTCCTCAGGGCTTGAACTGACCTTCAGAACTTTGTGAAATGTGAAAGATCATTTGATCACTTTTTTAATGGTCTTGCTTTTTGTACTTTTTATGATCCCTGCAGTTTTAAATGTGGTTGTGCACAAATTGAACTGCATCTATAGTTAATATTGGCCCAGATGAAAACATGTAATTAAACTTGTTCACCAATATGTTTAATTGATCAAGAAGTTGGTAAAAGACTGTTTTCTCCTTACAGTTCCTTTTGTTTATCTTCAAAATTTTTGCATTTAGGGCACTATTTAAATCATCTGTGATCATTAATTAAAACAGGTAGTTTCTTGGTGTTCTAAGAAATTTAAAATAAATGTTTTTTAACTGTGTAGTAATGGCAAATGATGGTTTTCTGCTTAAAGAAAAAAATATTAGAAGCATGTTTATGGTGTGTTAATTTTTTGCCAGGTTGTCATATCTTAATTTCCATTTCTTTACCAGTCTGTTGAAAGACTGGGCTTGATTCCCTGGTGAGACCTCTGAGGGTTGGTGTGAAAATCTAGAAAATTTAAAGTCAAAGCTTCAGGGGTTTCAAAAGCTCTAGGTTAATAAGATTGTTTTGCATAGAGATACAGTTAATTTAGATTTGTAATAGTACCTACTGTAGTGGATGCTACAAAAATATCAATCTGTGGTAAGACGCACGTGAAAACGCATGGAGGTAAGTGTAGTTACAGGGCTGTTTGGAAAATTTCAGATGTTGGCAGTTTCACTGATGTGTTTCTGCAAAATGATTGCCTGGATTCCCTCATTCTTACTAATCAAAAAGACGCTTAAATGAAAATTAAGCTTGTTTGGAGGTACCGCTAATTACCTCTTGTGTCCCACATTGAGGGGAGCCATGAGCTGCCCCCCTGTATGGGGATGGAGGGGGGAAGGGAATTCTTCCATCTCTGATCCATCTATTTGTAATCTCCTACTGTTATTATTGAGGCCTAAAAATATACTGTATTCTGTTTCAAAAAGAAGATTGAATATACGTTACTGTAGGAGCAGTACTTTAGGTAGTTTAGGCAAGAAAATAGCTGTTGTATAAAAAGGCCTATGTAAGTGTAGAGTCTTCTGTTGGCATGCCTTTGGGACAAATTAATTTTTTTTCTATACAATCGAGTGCTGTTTTTTTTCGATTCTCATAGAAGCTCAGCAATAAGCCTTGAGCACAGAATAAATTCTTTATCCTGTGTGATTTGTGTGTATTTGTCTTTTAAATCTGTTTAACAAAGCAGTGCAACAAATTTGGGATTAGCAACATGCTAGTTACTTGTTGAAGGAGGCTGGGACAGAAAAATGGGGAAATCACGTTTTTTGCATTAGGTATGATTAGTTGGCACACAGATCAGCTGTATCATGCATTTCTTTTCAAACAGTTCCTGACCTCACGAGTGCAAGGAAGTTGTGATCCAGCTGTAGCAGTATAAATTTGGCAAAGAAAATAAGCACGGGTTTTGTGCGGACTTGTATATTGGCAGTAAAATATTCTCAGCTCATGGGCTTTCCTTTTACTTCTCACAAATTTAAAAATAATATTGATTTAATGCCAACTGTCTGTTGTTACACATGCCTGTTTTTATTTTAGTGCTCTTTACTGCTTTTAGTGGCCTTATTTTTCCTCTGGATCCACTCTGACACCTATGATATGGAGAGCTGTTAATACCAGTTTAAATCAGGTATTGCTTGCAAAAATTTCTGATACATTATGAAATGAGTTTCAAGTTTCAGTAAGATGAAGTCTGGACTGTAAAATCCTACTTTTCATCTAGGCTTATTTGGTTAGGCTATGTTAAATCCATTCCTAAAAATACTCAAGCTTTTTTTTTTTATTATTTTCATTTGGGATCAAATCCCTTTGAACTGTGTAGACACACACCTGTGCTCATTTTAATCCCTGTGTAGTTTTCATCAATTATCACAGCAGGCAAGAAGAAAATCAAATTGTAAAATGCTTTTGAAAAGTAAATACATTCAGCCTGGGGTTCAGGTTTCTGTTTTAATCAAACATCATCTGTATTCATGTTCTTACACAAAACTGGGTAAGGGAGGGGCAAGAAAACCTTTTTTTTTTTCCTTTGTTTTCATTGTGAAATATCTGTTTTGAAGTGCTGTGGTGTATGATGAGTATAATGTGTTAGTGTTTGTAGAGGAAGGCTGTGGTGTGTGTATATGGACTTTTTTTTTTAAGCTAGGAGAAAATCTAGGTCAAGAGATTTCATTCTTATTAATAACTTAAGACTTTATTCAACAAAAATTATCCTCCATGGCTAGAAAGCTTCCTGACTGGGGATGCACTGGTAAGGGAGGAACCTGCCACCCTCAAACATCGATGGGAGCATCTCCCTTTCCGTGAGGGCATTAAAATGCTCACCTCCCCCCATGTGTTCTTGATCACCACCATAAAAGCTCACAGGGACATGCTCTTCTTGTGTTTCTCAGTGTGGGGCCATCCTTGGGGCTGGAGACCCTTGGAGTTTCCCCCCCTCCCTGGCCCCCTTGCCTGCCCACTGTCCAGCTTAGGCCCCACGCCATGGCTGCAGCCTTACAGTGCTGCCTTGGCCTCCTGACTGCAGGTGATCACATTCACAGAATCATAGAATGGTTCAGGTTGGAAGGGACGTTGAAGATAACTTAGTTCCAAGCCCCCTGCTGTGGGCAGGGACACCTCCTACTAGACGAGGCTGCTCAAAGCCCCATCCAGCCTGGCCTTGAACACTTCCAGGGATGGGGCATCCACAACTTCTCTGGGCAACCTGTTCCAGTGTCTCACCACCCTCATAGTGAAAAACTTCTTCCTGATATCTAATCTAAATCTACCCTCTCCTAGTTTGAAGCCATTGCCCCTCATCCTATCACTACATGCCCTTGTAAAAAGCCCCTCTCCAGCTTTCTTATAGGACCCCTTTAGGCACTGGAAGGCTGCTGTAAGGTCTCTCTGGAATCTTCTCTTTTCCAGGCTGAACTCTCTCAGCCTGTCTTGATAGGAGAGGTGCTCCAGCCTCCTCATGATCTTTGTGGCTGTTTAGGGAAACTCGCTTTCCTGAGTGCAATTTGAGAGGTCCCCTGAAAGTCCACTAACTCCCTAGAGACAAGAAAACCAAATTCCACCCAAAACAGGGCTTGGGGTGTTGCTAAAACAAGCTCTGGCCGCAGGACCAAATTTTTTTTTTTCTTATGTGAAAACATCCATGTCAGTGAAATAAATTAACTTGAAAGTTTGCCAAATCTTGTTTTAATTCATTAGGAGATACTAAAACATGAAATCTCTCCCTTTGCCTTGTCTGGCTTTCCTATTGCTCTTCCTCAGTAGTCACTTCCCCATGTGTTTTTTAGCTCTGCAGTGCCAGCACCTTGGCGTGGTGTTAAATATGTAAACTGAAAAAATTGGGAAGAGTGCTGTTAAATATGTAAACTGGAAGAATAAGGAAATTCTTGGCTCTTTCAGATAGAGTAATCTACTGTATTAGGAGTTTAAACAAACTCAGGGAAAACAGTTGTTATGAAGCCTGTAATTTTCCCTTAAGCTTCCGTGTCACCCTAGAACCAAAAGCAAAGGTAGTTAAATTAGGATAATTAATCGTGGAACAACTTACACAGGGTAGGTAATGAATTTTCCATCAATTTGCAAGTTCTGTAAATCAAGATAAGAGGCTTCTCTGAAATATGCTGTTCATAAGCTAAGGCTGTTGTACTTGACAAAAAAATTAAGTTAGTTAGATGCCATCTGTGTTGGTATCTTGAAGTTGTTTCTGGAGTACTTCCTTCAAACGTGAAGGTTTAGAAAACTAGTCTGTATTTTCATGTCTAGCACTGTGTCAAGGAGTGCGAACTTCAGGGAGAAAAGGTCATTTTAAGTTAAAAAATTTGTGTTCAGCATTCCTATATTGATGCTTTTCTTTAATCCTGTTCCTGCCCAAGATCTTGTGGATGTGGGAGGAGAGCAGAAAGCCTGCTTGTCTGCTGATCCAGGACCTGCCAATGATACTTGTCTGCCTCACAAAACTTGGTTTTGTGCTGGCAAAAGACAAGAAATATTATATTTATTGCTTTCAGGGGAAGTCTTCCAATGTGTGGAATTGCAGGTCCTAACTTCCCACAGTGAGATGTGCAAAAGCCTTAGACGCTGTAGTCAGCCCCCGTGACTAATGTAATTGCATCCTCCTCTTGATTAACTACTGTAGATGCGAAGCAGACTTTGAAGCAAGTCAGTTGACACCCACACAGAACTAAATTATAACATCCCGAATAAATTGCTATGCAGTGTAAGTGCTAAAGTAGTGTCAATACAAAGAAAGTTTGTTGTCAACAGTTCTTCATATGTTGAAAAGAGCTTGAAATTTGCTTGGTTAAAAAGTTAACTTGCATAGTTAGGTTATTTTCATGTAAAATGAGCAAAGATTATAAAGATCATCAAAAACAAAAAGAACACAGAAGAGAAAAATGTCAAATGTATTTTAAGTATGCCTATCAAATTCTATTTACATCCCATGTATTTTATTGTAACTTTTATAGTTAGTGACCAAACGATGACTTTTGGTATAGTACTTTTTCTTTAAGGTGTAATAAAATAATCATTCCCTATTTTGTGGCAAGCAAATTGAAACATTCTGCTTGAATTGCATCATGTGAAACCCCTTTTTGGTTAGCACACAAGCATAATATCTGGAAACTTGAATGCATTGTTTATGCAGTATGAAAATGTGGCAGAAGAAATGATAGCAGTGCAATAAAGATCAAGGTAGAAATCTCTTTAGATGTTAGACTTCATTTTAAAGTTTGTTCCTTTTGTCTTTAGTGCTTTTGATACTTAATTTTGTGTTACACAAGCACCTTCTTAGATGCCTCATATATTTGAACTTACAATTCAGAATGTTCAAATTCAATATTTGGTGTTTAATACTTGTTTGGGTGCCCATCGGCGTAGATAAGGTGCACAGAATTTTCTGCAGGAGCATCAGCGTATCTGATACAGCTAATGTTATAAACTTTTATAAGGGGAAGTGCCATATTGATATTCAGTCTGGTAGAATCATCAAAATACACACTGTTAGGAATATGTGAGTGCCTTCAGTGAAAAATGTGTATTTTGATATACAAA
The DNA here is from genome assembly GCA_013396915.1 of Stercorarius parasiticus. Taxonomy (NCBI): domain Eukaryota; kingdom Metazoa; phylum Chordata; class Aves; order Charadriiformes; family Stercorariidae; genus Stercorarius; species Stercorarius parasiticus. Next base: position 401,665 of record VWZL01004447.1, on the reverse strand, counting down.
AAAATGTTGCAGGTATTTTTGGAGATCTTTTTGTAACCCAAATGATCAGCATTATTTTCTCAGCTGGTAGATCATTTGAAATTCCAAAGATTAACCAGTGCAAGTGTTAGTGGTCCATCTCTATTATTTAGAAAAAGAATTGCTAGGTAGTTGCAGAATGAGTGACAGGGTAGGATGAGCTCTTAGTTGCCCTTTGCCTTCAGGGTAGAAAAGAGATACTGCTTTATGGACCAATGATGTGCAACTGGCAAGTTGCGACCTCCCGCGCATCCTATTTCTTCCTTTCTGACTGCTGCTATGAAATAACTGTCTACTTTATGAATTCCATTCCTATTTTGAAAGCTTTTTAAAAAATATTTTATGCTCTTTCCTTCTTCCCTGACCTCAGTGCTGTTAAATGAGGATGAGAGTTATCAAAGGAAAACTATGCACGTGGCAACCCATGGAAAAGCCCTGTCATCTGTGGCTTTTCATCCTGCATCTAGTGATGTGATGCGACTCCTTCATGTCTTGCTTGATATTTTTATTTATAAGGTATAAGAAAAGTGTCAGAAGTTTGTTTGAGCTGTCAGAACAGTGTGAGAATATAGTCTCTTAAGCTCCACTCCTGGTTTGACATTTGGAAAAAAAGTTGCCCAAATCAAGGTCAAACTGATGGAAGTATTCTGCAACTGTTGCCGCTTTCATGTCTTACCATAGCGACCTGATACAAGGTTGATAAATGTTTATAAAAGAAGCAGTAAGTGGCTAAGTCCTCGGAAAGGAAGTGTAAAACCTTCTGATTCAAACTGTTGATTTATACTGCTCTTAGCATTAGTAGTTGGTTTGGCTGCTTGCCCCTTGTCTGTGTTTGCCAGCTTCCCGCTATGTGGAGCAGAGCAGTTGCCTGGATTCACTTTCTCTGGGGTATGGAAGTACTGTAGCACTGCACTGAAATTTTGGGTAGTAATAATTTGTAATTTTATTAAAATCTTTTAACCGATAACCAGATTTTGATAACTAGCTTTAAACAAAGGGAAGCTGTTGTGGTTTGGGCTGGGCTGGACGCTAAGTGAATGACAGATGCTCTCTTTTACCTCTCTCCCTTCCCACAAGAGAAGGGAGAGAGAATAAGGGAGAGAGGCTTATGGGTTGAAAAGAAACTAAACTATTCTAATGAAACATGAAAGTAAAACTAAAAAGAAAATATAATACTACTAATACAAAAATAAATAAATAAATAAATAAAAATGCATACAAAACCAATATTGAGCTCCCAGGGTGACGATCATGTCACTGGCGGGTCTGGGAAAGTCCCAGTCTGGACTCAGTGATGGATGGGACCCATATTCAGGAATGCACAGATTGGGATCAAAGGCAGAGGAACAGAGAGTCCTCCTCGGATGCCAGCCATTGAAGAAAGAGCCTGAATCCTTTGATCCCTTAGCTTTTATACTGAGCATGATGCAGATGGGATGTAATACCATGTTGGTCAGTTTTGGGTCACCTGTCCTGTCTGCTCCTCCCTGCAGGTGTGACCCCTCTACGCTTTTCTGCTTCTGACCTTCCAACCTGGTACGTAACAAAACTAGCTGACGTTGATTGTTATGGGAATAAGTATAAGCGAGAGCCTCTCTGCATACTGTTCCTTGGTATTAACTATAAACATCAGACCTTATCACTCAGCAGACAGTGATTTGAAAAATATGCTGTTAACTTTAGAGTGCCATTAGTTAGAAGAGACTTAACTGAAAAGTAAAATTACTGAAAAGAAAATCGGTTCTGTTGTATCTCGAACCAGGACAAAAGTAAACAATCATGGGATTCTATGTATTTTTTTTTTTACTTCTGTACAGAATTACCTCAAATGGCCCGTTTCTGAACTAGAGTTGCATCAGTGTACAAAGCTGTTTCCTTCTCTGCTTCTCAAAACTGTGGTGTGCAGCACGAGAATGTTGTTTTTATTGAAAGCCTGTGATGAAGGTAGACTTTGAAAAGCTGGCATGTTGTGCTCAATTCCTGCTTTTGTAACCATCTACTGGGTTGTCCTAAGCCCTGAGCCCATGGCCTAAGGGTGGGCTCCACTTCTTGTAGTCCAGGGAGGAAGGCTTTTGGTAAGACATCCCATCTCCGTGCAGCGCAGGGCCTGATGCAAGGACTCTTTCTGCAGCCTCATTACAGTTGGATCATTCATATCCTATACCCAGCACTCTCTTTCCTGCAAATGTGATATAGTTTTACTGTTCTTGTCAATGATGATAGTGAAGTATTGAAACAGGTCACAAAGGGAGGCATTAAACTGCTTGTAGTTTTTTGTAGTCCAGTATTAGGTATATTTAATAACTACGTTAAAGCGTGATTGTTATTTTCTAGGCAATGTTTGTGGTGCCTGTACTCTGAGGTGTGTTAAACTGAGCCTCCCTGAGTCCCTAGCTTGGTCAGTAGTGCGGGGTCCTGGGGAACTCCCCAGTTACATACTGTCCCAGGGAGCTGCCCTGCCGTAGGTGTGATGCAGGCAAAATGTGGATGTCGGAACCAAAAGAGTTGAGCTGGGTCCCCAGGCTTGTCTGGTGACAGGGAGTAGGACTGACCGCTGCAGCAGGCGGCAAGTCTCTGCCTGGCTGGAGTCTGTACGCTACTATACGTTGCCCTTGTACCTGGCTTTTTTCAGTGTTGGTATGTTTTATAAACACTTGGGTGTCACTCTCTTGTGCTTTGGAAAGTAAATTTTGGAAGTAATCTCTGATTTATGTCCTCTTTGTATGTTTGACCCTGTGGCCTCACCCAAGTCAAAGCTTTGCTTATCTTCTTATTTCCAGCAAAGTGGACTGTGGGTTTTTTTTTTTAAGACCAGCTGCAGAATTAGTATTTCCTATCACAGACAATATATCTGTTTCATGTCTCTTATTACTAACACGTCATCTGTTAACTGATTTAGAGTCTAAAACTGAGTTCACCTGTCTGTATCCTTTCCTCTTCCAGCTGTAAAACATCTGAAGAGAAACAATTACAGTTGAACTACCAGGAACCAAGTTAGTCTTCCTGGTTATACTGAGTTGTGAAGAGAGAATTGCATAGTCCAGGTGGGATGCAGGGTGAACAAGTGGCTGTCCTCAAATGAATATAGATTAAACTAAATTCTTGCTATTTTTTAGTATTAATAACTTACTGATGAAAATTCTTTACCTGGAAACTGCGTGCAGAAGTGTGGGGTGGAGAGTCTTTCAGGCCAGAGGAAAATCTGCCTTTACAGTCTGTAACGTCCATCTGCATTTCTGTCATGCCTAATGAAACGATAAATCGATGACTGTTTCCCTCAGCTGATTCCTCCTTCCAGTTGTTCCTTATTTTTTTATGGAGTGTGCAGCTGTTTTATTTTTGATGTTTTTTTGCCCTCTGTGTGTGCAAATGTCTCATTATTAATAATTTGTACTTATTCTAGTTCTCAAGGTTATATTGTAAATTCAGTTCTTGTTGTGTTGGCCAGTGAGCAAACAAAGGTGACTTGAAACTCCTCCAAAACGAGTGCATGGCTCGGTGTTCAGTAACTATCTGGCACTTTCATACTTCCCGATCTACCGATAGATCTGATGAAGGCCTCTAGTCATTCAGGTACTTTGAAGAACCACTCTTGCAGTTCCCTGGCATCGTTCCCTGGAAAATTGCTTGGGCAAGTTTTACCTCGGCATTTAACTGTGTCCTGAAAACCCGAGAGCTGCCTTGATCTGATCATTTAATGGGATTGGGTGTCACTTTATTGTTTTGAATGTGGGTCATTGTCCCTTGGTCATACCTAAGGGAGAACTAACACATCTCATGTGGTGGTTCAGAACCCAGATAGGAGGCTTAGGACTCCTATGTCTCTTGCACAGTTTGTCTTATGTGGGTATGGCAGGATGAGGGGAAGATGACAGGCTACATAAAATTTGTTTTGTAATTTGTGTAAAAACCCTACTTCTCCAACTGTGTCTGGATTTGCAACAAAAACAATCACAAGTCCAAATCTGTTGAAGGCATTAAGTAAGATTTGTCTAGCTTTGATGTTGCAAAGACTTTTTAAAGTGTCTACATGTTCCTGAGTATCTTTCTTAAAATGATAATGGCATCACTATTGAAAGCCAGAGAGAGGTATCACCCTTATCAGGTCTAAAATCTGTCTCATGCGTAGTTCCTGCTTGTAATTCCATGCTTTTCTTATGCTTAGTAGAGTTCCAGCTCTACCCATTAAGTGCTGCTAATTTTTTGAAAGTTTGTTGTGAGAATGCAGACAGGGTTGGGTAACATATGTGATTCCCTCTTCAGCTGTATGTAATTACTCTCATGTATATTTTCACAAATGTCTTGTTTTAAGATTTCTCCCAAATAGCAGGCAAGGATGGTGATAGCATATGGTTGCTTCTAATGTCTGTCTTAAAGTCAAACCAATTACTTAGCTTGCATCTCATGAGCTACAAAGTGGTTATGCTTTCATGGGGACTATGAAAAATGAATAAAGCTAAACTGCAAACTCAAAAAAAGGACAGTTCAGAATTTTGGTTTACTTCAGGTGTTATACCCAGGCTGTCGTTTATATTTCGGACATAATTCTCTAAGATCGTGCATGCTGACATGTTCCCTGGGTCATCAATAAAGACTTGGAGAGTATGCTGGTTTTTTATAAATGGAAATCTCCAGGGCTGTGTCCAAGACTTAAATTGTTTTCAAGACCTCCAAGCCATGAATCTCATTGGCATTGGTGTCCCCAAATGAATGATTCTTAATTGCTTTAATGATGCCCTTTTTTGGAGCTTAATTAACTTTTTTTAACTGCTAGAGAACTCACCATAAACTCTTACAAAGGGTCTCTTTTGCTTTAATTTCAGCTTCTGTTCCCTATTTTATGGTTCTTTGTAATGTTTATGGTAATAAGGCAGTATGGTATTTTTCTATTCTCTTTCACAGGGAAAACTTCAGAAACTTGATGTTCTCATTGAATTTCCTGGTCATATTTACTTAAAATAAGTCATGGTACCAGGCTCCTTCTTAAGCCTGTCTTCTCTTGTCACTTGCATCATTATACTTCCCTTTTGTCATATGCCTTGTTTTCCTTACCGCTTCGCAGCCCTTCTTTCAACTCTTAGCTCGACCATCACCACTGAACCCAGGAACGTTCACAAGTTATACAGGCTTTCTTTTTTCAAGTTCATTGGCAAGAGGTCACAGACTGAAAGTGGTAGGAGACTGTGTATTAGCATATAAACTCGTTTCATAAATTCCTAGTTGCTGTTTTTAGTTGGTACCTCTTGAAGTGTGTTTGTGCTTGCAGCTGGGGCCTGCTTTCGGTCATCTGCTGCTTTTCAGTGGAGTGTCTTGAAGGAGTGGTTCCCCGTGATAGATGTGTCCATCCTCGTCAATAACTACCCATCTTAGCTGTTTGTTTTACCAGACCTAAATCTGACTGCTTTTTTTGTTGTCATTAATTTGCTTGGGATCTGACTGCTGTTCCTCAGGTGCACAAAAAGAGTGGCAGGATGGAAACCATCAGGTCCATCCATACTGCTGCTTTGTTCAAGTTCTGTAATTTCTTTGCCTTCTATTGCCTTCCAAGTCAATCTCTTCCTCAAGAGACACGCCATCTCTTTTTAGTCATCTTTGGAGTCCTGTTTTACTGGGCTGCCCACTGATGCTTAAGAACCCTAATTATTTCTAGCATACTGTCTATACTTATTTTCATGCATTTTTTTTTTAATTCTAGAAAAAGAAAACCCATCCTGCAGAACCAGGTAGCACACCTATTTTTCTGTGTTCCTTTTTTGTTCTTCTTTTTAATATTTTCATGACTGTTTGTGATTCATTCCAGGAAGGTGCTAGACTTCCATTAAAAAGTTCCTAGAATAAATGCATTTTTTATCATTTACCTTTATAAACTTCCAAGTCCAGTGAGGAAGGTTGGAAGGACAGAAGCTCTGATTTTTGTAATTAATCATATGGTTGCATTAAGGACTCTTTATTTTCCTGATAAATGGTGCAACAGTGCATGTGGATCATAAAATGACGACTTGCCTGTACCTGCTGTGCGTATTTCCATGGACACAGAGTGCTTCATCCATAACTGATACAAACCTTAAATGAAACGGTCAGTCTTGGAGACTAGAAAAGAGTATCCGAGAACGTGGGCAGAAAACTAACAAGGGTAAAATGAAACTCTTTGTCTTTTCTCTTAGATATGTTTTTCAAACATGCATACTTATAAACCAGCAAACAAAAATTTAGTGTGCCAGGATTTGGTGATCTGCTTCTAACTGAAGCTTTCTGTCAGTATAATTAACGTTTAGGAGATTAATGTACCTTCTGCTTCTGTGAATGTACTGTAACTTTCACCAACAGTATATCGTGGCTGGGTAGCTGGGCTGATTTAGAGTCTCCTACTGAGATGCTCACATTTGCACGAATAGTGGCAGTGAAACTGTGAGACTTTTAAAGATGCTGCTACCTACCAGTTAATGTAACTCTTGCTTGGAAAAATTAACAGTATTTTTATCAAACTTTGTGATGAGTAAGGCTCCTCTTAGTTTCTCATAGGCATCTTACTTCGTGATGAAATTTATTATTCTTGGTCTAAGTTGGGGTGAATTTTTTTAACGGGTATGTATAAAATCAAAAAATGTGAAAGTTAAGATTTCCAGCTCAGAAGTAAAACCTCCAATATTGAAGATACTTATGCATTTATTTGCAGGCAAAGGTAATATAGAGTAAATAGTTACCATAACACCATGTGAAGTATGAACATGTTAACATTACTTGTGGGAAGCCTGGCTTCTGATTTTATTGGATTTCTTTAAGTTGATTCTTCCATCTTTTCAGTGGTTTAATGCTGAATAAGTGAGCAGATTACAGCTTAGTTTTATTGTTGCTTTTAATGAAAACGTATCTGTCTACAGGAGTAGAAACTGCCGAAATTAGTGGATATGGCACCTTCCTAACAAAACTCCACTAATTAATGTTTCTGAAAATCATGTTCTCTAAAGTGGCTACACCTTCTAATTTGTTTGATGTGAGCTTTTTACCTTTTTACCTGATTTGTTTGTAGTGACTCTAGGCACCTCCTGCCTGTGAAAATTTAGGGTCTGCATTAAACAGCCTGATTTCTAATATTTGGGTTTTTTTGGCATAATATCCTTAGGTAAATATTTCCTTGTTTCTAGTCATGTGTATGGCTGAGATCTCCTATACCTCTTCTGCTTTGTTAAATAACTTTATTCTCTCTCAGGATCTGTGCTCTGTTTGGCTGCAGAAAGCATTCATATCTCTTTTGGCACAGAAAGTATATCTTATTTATTTGAGTAGCTAGACTCTTCCAGCTGCTTAGTTTCAGTTTCCTGAGTTCAGTTTTTCCCCAGTGACAGTGATTAAGGTAACGCCTTATCAAAGCATCAAGTTATCAAATGCTTCATCGTCTGCTGTTGAGTTTCCATATCAGCTTATTTCTTTGTCAAGAAATCCTACGTTTTTAAAGACTTTTTAGTTTGGATTATGGAAACCTCAGGGTAGACTCAAGTGAGGTTTGAAGGTTTAAATCGGTGCCTTTGGGATTGTTAGAATAAGAAGCCCATTCATTCATTCATTCACAGATCCTTCTGAATTAGGTTTGGCTTCTCTTCCTTGAGATGTGTATTTTTGTAAGTACTAAAACTTTGATTTCATACTTAGCAAGAGAATGAAAGAGAGGAAGAACATAGCAAGTGAGGATGAAAACTCTTTTTAGAAAGAAAGCTCAAAGACTTGTTGATACTGGACAGTGAAGCAGGAAACGACGTGTGTCATAAAAGGCTCCAGCTTGTTGGATAAAGGCTGAAACTCAGGATGTAGTCTATAAATACAAAACTGTTTCATAAAAATATTTTTTAAAGTGCATTTCTGAGTGCCTCAGAGAAGCTGACTGGTAACTGTGCAGCTACTTTAATATATATATATATTTACTTGTGCATATGCATACATTCATACCATATTTTCTTCTTTAAACATGAATATATTCAACTCGGTGATATGTATTTCCTGTAGGAGACTGGTAACATTACCAGCACCAGATGTAAATTTAGGAGCTACAACCTGTATTCTTTGCAGACTCTAAAACTGCAACTTAGTGGAAAAGCAGAAAGCAAGGGACTCCAATTTCAATAGGGCAGAAGGGGAGGAATTTGTGAAGCTGAATATTTTCCTGCACAAAAAGACAAAAACTTTTTTTTTTCTGCAGTATTTCGTTGCAAGTTTTTCTTTTTAAGCAGTACATTTAGCAGTCTGCTAGGGATTCTGGAGTTGTCTTCTGTCCTGACCAGTTGATAGCTGTAAAAATTGTCACTAAATTTGGATATAAAAGTTGCTTATATTTGAACTTGCTCAAGCTGTTGGCCAAGAAACATGTCTGGAACAGATTTACTAGCTGCAATTAGTGACCATGTTCCCTTTTTTCCCTTTGACTTGTTGAATATGAACTTACAGGGATAGTAAACTCTGAGTTGCTGTGATGCTTTTGCTTGCGAAGTTGCTTTAGTAATGAGACTGCAGTGACTGTCAGTTCAGAATTACTGCTTAAATTACAGTAATTTGGAATATCAGAATAATTTGTAATAATACAAGAGTGTGGTTTTGGTTGGTAATCTGTTGTTGGGCGTTGTACTAAACAAGGCAAAGTTGGAAAACGTCTTTTTTTTCTTTTCCCCCTAGTTTCTAAAATGCTGTTTATTTTTTTCCTTCTTTTACCAAATACCAGAATAACAATACTACAGCAGTCCCATAATAATTGAGTAGCTGTAATGCTATGTCACTCTGAATATGCTTATGCCTTCATCTTCCTCTTGTAACATTTTCTAATTTAGAAGCGCTTACGTGAAGGTGCCCATTTGTCTTGGAAATCCCTCCATTGTTGCTCATTTCTGTTGTACTACTGTCAAGACCCAAACTCAGGCAGGTTCCCTGAAGACTGGGAGTGGGGAAACCCAAAGTAATTGATACATGAAAAAATGTTGCTGCTCGTTTGGTGTGTTAACTGTGTGAGAGACCAGTTATATTGAAATAGTGCTTAAATGGGTTCTGCAAATATTTTTGAGATTTTTGTTAAAGCAACCCCGTGTTTCATCACACGGTCTGTAGCCTGATTGCAGTCCTGATTCTAGAATGAATAACTGATTAAAAAATTAAAATTTGAAACTGCTCAGAAATGTTTGCTTAAAAGAAGCTGCTGTGCCATCTGCTTGTGCAAGTTAAGGGTGCTTGAGCACATACTGTCAAATAAAACTAAACCCCAGAAATCTCAGGTACCTGAGTACTTTTTTTTTATGGTATTATGATTAGAGCTGATCTTACCTCAGGTGGCACGTTGAGAAAAAGAACATAAACCTAAACAGGGATTTAGGTCACATCTTGTAAACTATTAAATTCTGTATGGCTGTTTTGCATGTAAGGAACAGCAGTGAATCGCATTTATTTCAGGTTGCAGTCTTGTTGTTCTCCTGCGTTTCTGATGGTGGAGTTCAAGGATTTTTAGTTTCAATTTTTCTGAGCAAAAGACAGTCTTCTGGAGTGTGTATTTCACAAGGGCTGCGTTGTCAGGTGGGTGGAGGTCATCACAGGGAGGTAAGGAGGTTTGCAGGCTGGGTTTCTTGCCTGCAGTGGCCCAGCACTCTGTGACTCACCTGAGAAGATGATGTCTCACCACATGTGCTCTTTCTTCTGAAGCATTCCCGAAGTATGTCTCTGAGCAGTTTCAGTATGGGGAAAATAATGACATGAGGAAAACTCAGAATTGATACCTGTAGGTCAGGTGTCAGAGCTTGGAGATTATGCTGTTAGGACTAGCAATGTAACTGCTTGAGAACATCTACAGCTGACTGAGTGCTTGTTCAGTATGGCTAACCATCTCTTTGCAGCCTTTCAGTGTCCAAAAGATGACATATATTTCTGATTTCTGAAATTTAGGTTGTTTAAGTGAAAAGATTCGATGTAAAAGGACGCTTCTTGCCAGTCCTAAAACTGTGGCTTTGACACATAATGATGAAGCTAAATGCCTTCACTGTTGCTGTGTCTCCAGGCACTGCTGCAAGGAGCCGCTGGGAGTTCCAGGGTGAAGAGACCTGCCTCTGTCTGGAGACCTCTGCTAAAGGTGAAGACCTCTAAACACACCAGGCAGCCTTAGCAGGAGCTCAGAAATCTTAAATCAAGGTAAATAGATTAATTTTCAAGCAAATTGAAGTGGCTGATAAAATTTTCAAAATAAGGATTTCTTGTCTTAGTAAATAAATGCACAAATGCATCTCTGAGCTTTCTCCTTCTTTTGTGTGTATTGCTGCTTGCTACCAGGTACAAATGTTGTCATAGCAGCTGCTGGGGGAGAGAGGGGGGAAAAACAACATAGTGCATTGTAGGCTAGAGCCAGAAGTAATTCCTTATAATATTAGTAGAAAGATATATCTGCAGTCCATTGTTGACAAGGGAACAGGCTGTTTCAGAGCGCTATGGCATGCTCTGTTTTTAGAAGCGTATCCCACTTTAATTGCTGCATTCAGAGCTCGCTTCAAGTGGCCACAAAAATATGGAAATACTCTCGGATGTCTTCAGCGACAGGAGGAGAATGAGGTTTGCATATGATGAATTTCAGTTTCCCAGCCTATAATTATTTCTTAGTATGGGCATCCAGAACTCATTCTCGCTTGTAAAGGAGAAATGCTGATGGATGAAAAAGAAATGTGACCCAAAGAACTTTGTTGAACCTATCAGCACTACAGATCGAGGCACTTTGGGAGATTTGACTATACTATGGTTTTGTTAGATAGCCAGGATTTTGAATGTAGTGATGATATATGCAGAATCTTTCATTCTTACTGACAAGATTAATTGAAATTTGTGTAGAGAGTTGGCTGAAAAAAGCGAGTAGTAGTGGAAATGTTTTCCAGAGATTTCTTCAAGATTAAATGTAGGTCTTTCTAAAGGTCTGCCAACTTCTGCGTTTTTTAAAATAGCTGTTGCAAGGTGTTAACTTCATTGTTGGAAGGTCCCTTAGATAAATATTCCTTGATTCGTTAGAGAATTTTTCTTATTCATCCTTTATTGATCTTTCTAATTTAGACTGGAATTAGGCCTGCGAACTAGACCAAAGTTTATTGTCCTAACATCAGTAGAGTAAAATCGAAATTGACATGACTCTTCCCATTAGCATGGTCAGTGTTTCACCTCATAATCTTCACTTACGGTTTGTTTGTATGTGCCTGGAAGTAAGACCACCAAGCATGGTTAGGGCCACTCATCCCTTTTGCTCTGCTTCTCACTTCTTTGAATTTGGTTTCAACTGTGTTTCTCCAGTCCACTAGCAAGGTTGTCTTGAACAACTGAGGATACTGTATTGCCACCTTGGCAGAGCAGAAAACCTGGTGATGATTATACAGTGATTTCAAACTGGAGGGAAAAAACCCAGTCCAGAAATATTTCTCTCCTTACTGTTTCCCGTTGTTAAATTTACCTTAGGAGTATGTGAAACAATAAATGTTGAGCTAACCGTGCACTAAAAAAATAGAGTATTTCTTCTGAGTGTTATTTAAAAAGTGCAATTTTACGCGAGTGAGTAAACGTGTCATAGAAGGTATTTGCATGATCTGCCGGGGTGTGTGCATGTACCTAAGTGGGGTGGTGGTGACCATTCACGTACGGAAGTGTAAGGTACTGTCAGCTTTTGGTGATGTGTCCGGGATTGAAACACAGCCTTGAATGCTGTCACTACTTCCAGCAAGACAGTTTGTTCTGTGCCTTTCTGTCTCTTGTTTCCCTTTGTTGGAGGGGTGTGTTGCTAACCAGAAACACATGATGTCAGACAGCCAAATGTTCTGGTGAAAATCAAGGGCACTTCATAGCTGTGAAGATTTTATATTTGCCCTAGATTCTTTTTTTTCATTGATGCAGCTGTGACCGTTGTTGTAAATTATATGAATAATTGATCAAGGAGTTCTTGTTACCTCAAGTAATGTTATGCTTATTGCTTCTCAGAACTGTGCTGCTCTTTGTCGTACTACAGCATTGCTTTTACGCTGCTCTGTGTGTGTGGCTTTTATCCCCTTAAAGTTTTCTTCTGCTGCCACTCCCTTTGCTCTCCCCCTCTCCTCTCTTCCCCGCAAGAGCGTGTTGGTTTTGCATCAGTGTATTCTATGATTTAACTGCAAAGCAGGGTCTTTTTTTTTTTTAATCTACAGCAAGACATTTAAAAAAAAAAAACCAACAAAACAAAAAAAAACAAAACAAAAAAAAAAACAACAAAAAAAAACCCAAACCCCAACAACCCTCCACAGCCCTGGGAACTGTGCAGCGTACACATCTGGTTTCGCATAAGCTTGAATTGCTGGCTTTACAAACATGAAACATGTAGTCCTTGCCGCAGAGTTAGCTAAAGTGTTCCGTAACTTGAGACTGTATTCGAAATAAAAACAAAATTGTATAGCTTCTTTACCATACTAATGGAAAACATTTAATTTACTTCTTCAAGCCAACCAAAAGAATGACGCAATGCTGTTCGGGCAGATTTACGGTGCCTTTCTTCCATAGAAATCAATACAGCTTGAAGGTGCTGCTGTGGGAGCTGGCAAGTTGACTGCGATCCAGCTGCCTTCAAATGTAAACTTCTGTACCACAAACCAAAACTGATGATTTTGATTTGTTCAGGCATCGCTGTATCTCTGAGGTATTATGGTGCTGGATTTTATTCATGGCTTTTCTCTGCTTTATTGCCATTAGTACTAGATTGGAATTTCAAAATAGCAAGTTCAGTCTGCTTATGATTTTTTTTTTTTCCTCAAATTGTTTAGTTATTTTCTGCATTTCCTGAATTAAAGCACTTAGCTTTAGTGGTAGTGATATAAGCAAAAGCAGCTCTATGTACATGCCATGTGTGCCTTTCACTGGAGTCTTTTTTTTTTTTTCTCAAAAACAAACAAACAAGGCAAACCCAAAAAAAGGCCTTCATTCAATGGGAGTGTTAAGGGTGAGCATAATAATTTTCCACGTTGTACAGAAGAAGCTCTGAACAATAAATGTTCTTCCACTTTTTCCTGCTAGAGGAGGTAAAATGCAAGTGGTTTTTTTTGTCTCAGTCAAAAAAAAAGTTCTTAAAATAGAACTATATTTTTTCTGAAGAAGTGAAACCCGCAGTGCAGATTTTTGTAGTACACTAACTTTTATGCCTTTGTTTCCTTTTCTATTCCCCTCTGCCCCCACTAATAGCTTTGACTTTATTTAAACTTGCTTCTATAGGAGGCTGTTGGTGTTTCTCTCCTTATTTTCTTCCTTAATGGGATTTCAGTCTTGCTTAAGTGCTTTACTTCTGGCAGAAATTATTTTCTAAAATAGCCCTTAGGATGGGGTCCTTGATGCTGCTTTTCTCCCTAAATGCTGTATTTACTTGGGAAGTCCCTCGCTGGTGGTCTGTGCGCTAAATTCTACCAGAAGGAAAATCATGACTTGATACTTGCCCACTAGCTTGCCAGAAGTACATTTCATCTTTTTTTAAAAAGAGAATTTATACTGCCATTTCTTAAGTAACTTTGATCCCAGTTTCGTTATCCTCTAACTGTTTTTCTGGTGAATAAATAGCTTAAGAAGATGTTACAGAGGAATTAACGCCCTTTTTCAGGTGTAGCTCAGGATGCGGGGGGTTAGCAAAGAGGAGGATGGGGATTTGGGTTTTATGAGAGTCTGGGGTTGGAGGTTTTTTGGATTTTTTTTTTTCCTTGAGAGAATTGAGAAGGTGATAATGAATACAATTAAGATGGAGACCAGTGTTGTTGATAGCTGCGTTATTTTCTTTGAAAAGGCTACCATAGGATAACTGATAGAGAAGTATGTGTCCAAATTACAATTATTAACGATTTTGCTCCTGGAGGAAAACATCAGATTTACAGGTCTGAATTTCAGTACAATTTCAAACATTCTTTAAAACAATTTTGGAATTTTTCAAACTACTGATTAGTTTTATTCATAGTATAAATACTGAATTTTTAAGATGTATTGAATGTATATTCTGCTACAAAATCTTTTTTTTTATACTAGTGCAGGAGAGCATACAGTGACAGTGTGATTATTATGTTACCTATAAACATAAGGACAGCTTCTATCCAGTAGCTGCTAATGTAGACATAATAGAGATTTCATATGTTAGATACAGCCAAGAAATTTTGAACAGTTTAAATTTATTTGCTGAAATGCTTCCTGAAGACAGACAAAATGCCTCAGCATTGGCATCACATAGTCACAGTGACAAACCTGCATCTTTTAGTGTTTGTACTGCCTGTACAGTTTGTACATTTCTCCCTGGCTGCTATTTTGCAAATTTTGCCTTGTCTTGCAGACTATCGAATTACCAGAGGTACTGCCCCCCAATATGCTTTCAAGGAAGAGTGTTACAAGGAACAACACACAAATCTTTAGAAGAAGAAAGAGGCATATTCCACCCCCCGCCACCCCACCCCCATTTTTTTTAAGATTTTTCCAATATTCAGCCGTTTCTACTCAGACTATCTGGAACGGAAATGCAGCTAACTTCAACAAACAGACTGATGCATTTTGACAATATGTTAGCCCATTGATTTTCAGTTTGACTGTTGCAAAATTCGTGTTAGTGTGAAAGGTCTGTCATTTAGTTTTCATTTTGCCTTTTTCCCCTACACTAGCACTGGCAGTCCAGGCTGGAGTATGCCATAAACACTTTTAAAGCTACCCTTTGAATAAAGCTTACATTTACTATAGCATATTTGCTTTGCACGGTTACAGTACAAGCACTGTATTCCTGTATAAACACTGTAATGAAGTTGTTGAGAAGAAAGGAAACACTTACAGCATTTGCACTAAAGTTCATGGAGCATGAGATAGCTATGCTTAGGATGCTGGTACTTTGAAGGGATTAAAAAAAGCTGCTCAGAAATAAATACAAACAACATTCTCAGACTAGCAAAACAGTATGTAAGTGATGAGAAGAAAGGCACTAATTATTATGTAGAGAGTAATCTGAATTGAAATGCCACAATGGAAGCCGCTTTATGAGCTGACCTTCCTACATATGAATTGAAAAGCAGGAAAAATACAGACCTAAAAATGGTAGTCTTGAAGCTTCTTTGAGTACGTTGTGTCTTATTTTTATCTAGCCTGAAATGTATTTTTTTTCTTTTGACTCAAACCTGAATAAACTGTTTTGGCTGTTTGTGTTGTGCTCATGGTTCCAGCTCTGCCAAACATAGCTAGTGCTACTTTATTTTAAGAATGACTCTTACTTGGAGTTTGAATCCTGCTGGAAGCAGAACGCTGTCAGGAGGATGCAGTCTTGCTGGTAAGAAATTTAAGTAAGATAAGGCTAATCCTATTGTATGCTTCCACTTTATGAGTTAGTGGAGAAACTTCCCTTTTCTAGTTATGGTACCATACCATTGGCTACATGCCTTAGGGCATTTCTCCTCATTTTTTTTTTTCTGAGTTGTTGGCTTGGTTAAACATTAATATTAATAATATTTCACCCAGTTGTGGATCATGGCACTATACTGTGCCAATTTCCAGACTTCCAGGAAAAGAAAAAGCTCTTGATTTCTATGAGTCAAAGAAGGTGAGCAAAAGGAACTGTACCTATAGTCTCTTTGGTTATGGCAAGCTTAGTTTTTGGGTTTTTTTTTTATGCAGGATGTTTAATTTTAAACTTTTTTTTGTATCAATAGAGATATAGATGCTGAATACTTGTGAGCTTTTGCTCAGGTAATTTACAGTTGCAGAAGCGGAAACTCTGTGCACATAATAAGAATTTTTGAATTGTCCTTATGGATCGGTATTGAACCAAACTTTCTTATCTTGCCTTCAGGAAGAGCTAGTATTGGCTGTTTCAAAAAAACGAATGTAAGAATTCTCCTACAGGTGTAGGATGACAATCTACTCCCAATATTTGGGTTTACCTTGATCTTTTCCATTTAGAGATTAAACTGCAAACTAACTTCAGAACGAGGTTATCTTTTGAGTCGTCTCAACCAGCCTTAGGTTTCTTAAAACTCGCAGCATAATAGAAGATTTGTAAAGAGTTAGGGTGTTAGAGCGTATGTTCTTGAAATTAGTTTGTTTTGAAAAGACAAGCTTTTCAGACTCTCCTAAAATGAGTAACTTATGCAAATAACGTAATGAATCCTAAGTATTGGTTGCATGCATGTAAGTTAGTAATTAGCGCTTGGTCTCTTTTCCTTTCTTCTAAAGAATTTGAAACTTTTTTAAGACCAGATAGTTATCAGCAGGTTTTGACTCACTGGGAAGAAGGTCTAGATTGCGAGCAGAAACTTTTTGTTCTTAGATCAGCAGCTAACTTGCTGTGTGGCCTTGGGCATGTCCTCTTCATTTCCTTGCACCAGTTTACCATTGTATCCAGTGTTGTGGCCACCACCACAAAGTTCTTTGTGAGCTTTGGAGTCAATCGAAACTGTTTGTTATTCCGAGTTGACTCAACTTCATTTGCTATGCAGTTCCTCATATGGCAATGTAAAGTGCGGTGGGAATACGCAATTTAGTCCATATAGAACTTCAACAAAATAAAACCACCCTGGGGAACATGTGTTACAGTAAATTGGATTTGAAGAAAACACAGTTTTATTTTAGGGTTTGAGTCTGTATAAAGACTGCAAGGAGGGTGATAGAGATATCTGGTTAAAAATGGGAATGCTATGACCATAATAGTTAAAATACGAGAAGAGGAAAAAAAGATCCATCCTAAAATGAATACGTGGCAGTCTTAGTTTGCCTGAGTCTTTAGCGGAAGATTTCCACTTGTGTTTTCTGCCAAGTAAATTAAATTTATGAAGAAAAGCTAGACTCCAAGTGTTGGACTGTTAGTATCTTTTAACAAGGTTAATGTGGTGAAGCAGAATATTGATAAAAGTGAGGTGACATTTAACAGTGGACCAGCTGAGAGATCTTTGTGTTCCTATGTATGTGAAGACTGAGTGTCCTGTAAGCTTATTGTTTTGTGTTTTGTACTTACTTTTGCATGTGTGCCAGGACATGCTCCGGGAAGAGGCATAAACTTTTTTCCTTTTTTTCTTTCACGAATACATTTGTTTCCTGTCTAGAGCTGGAAAAGAGGAGCAACAAGAGAGGTTTTGTTAAATACAGCAAAATCTAATTACAGCTTGATTTAAAGCCGCATTTACACAATGGCTGAGGGGTGAGTTCACTTCCACAAAAACAAACTCGTTGGCTTCCTACTGTGCATTGGGGAATGTGGAGATGCATGTCCTGGAGA
Source organism: Stercorarius parasiticus (assembly GCA_013396915.1). Lineage (NCBI taxonomy): Eukaryota > Metazoa > Chordata > Aves > Charadriiformes > Stercorariidae > Stercorarius > Stercorarius parasiticus. Next base: position 384,408 of record VWZL01004447.1, on the reverse strand, counting down.
GCAACTGCCTCCCTCTACTGGCACCAACTTTTCTTACACTGTGCTGCAGCTCTGCTACATGATATAAAAATGACTGTACTTCTGTGCAAAAGAGTACTGATGCATGAATTCATTGGTGTATGCTCCTCCTGATTATGCTGTAGGTAACACATGCTATGTTACGTGTTACATGTGATAGGCTTGGTGTCTGTTTTCTATGAGCTGGAGAAATCTTGTTCCTCAAAATGAATGGTTGTTTCTGCCACTCCGTATTTTGAACAGTTGTGTCCCTGCTAATTCGAAGGAGAAACGTTGGTGAATAAACTGCACTTTCTTAACAATGTGATTTTTCACCAAGGGTGCACCTCTGAAAGGTGCAAGCTCTGATCTTGATTGTCTGCTGAAGTATCTCTGATGAAGGTATTGGAGTAACTGAAAATGTGGCTTAAAATTTCTAGTGGTTTTCTTTCTTCAGCTGGTTTAAATGTCCTGCTGTTCTTCTAACTCTGTTTCTCAGAGGGAAAGGTTGTGCATCTCCAACTTACTGAAAGGTCATAATATATTTTTCTCTTCCTGGGATAGCCTTTGCCCAGGACCCCCATCACAGATGGCTTCGTAAGAGCAGCTCATAGTCGAGACTGACATGCACATGGTCTTTATTCTTTTCTTGTTTCCAGCTGATGATTGCCATTTTTAGCAGTTTTTGATCACTGAACTTGCATTTTATGCCGTTGTTATTCCTTCCGTTTCTGCTACTCTGATTCTTACTCTTAGCAGAGTCTAGAGATTAAATATACGCACTACCATTATCTAGAAAAAGTAGTGCTAAGCAAAGGTGCTGGACTAGTCTAGTCCAATAGACTTTTGGCAAACGTATGCTGCAGTGCGTACTACTTTCCAGTTTTTTGATGTGACCCTCATTATTCTTGCCTTCAAAATTGTTCTAAAACCTTATACCTGAGGTGCAAATGAAGGGCTTACTTAGGCACACATTAATACAGCTAACACAAACCTATCCAACATCCCTATTCAGTGGCCCTCAGGCAGAAGCAAAGCAGTTGTGCATGGTGTGGAAGGATATATTGACAGGAGGCAGCCAGCAGAGGAAAGATGTTGCCTTTGAAGAGGGAAAGTGGTGGTAGATAGTGGCTGGTGTCAAGACTGAAGTGTTTGGAAGCTGCTCAGTGAAGGAATTTGAGTTGGTGAGAGGACTGGGGGAAATGGGACAGTCAACACTTCAGGACATGGGTGAAGTCTTGGGGAAGAAGGAACAGGCATGGGGCTGGAGAGGAGGGAGTGGATTCCTGTAAGTGTGAGTGGTGTCATGGGAAGGAAGGAGGGACACCAAAGCTTGCTCACAAGATAGCATTGCAGAGACTCTGGTGGAGAGGCAAAACCAGACAGAGAGGGCCAGGCACTGTCAGCATGTCAAAGTAAAGCAGTTGAGGGAGATGAGGCTATCTGAGCTGTGGCTCTGCAGTGTGGTTAGTGTTGTAGAAAGACCGGAAAAGAAGAGGGATAGAGGTCTGTGGAGGGCTTGAGAGAGAAGTGGTGAGACAAAGGAGTCTGGCAGGGTGTTTCTGACAGGTGAAGAACGAGCCCAAATCGATGGTCCTTCCTGACAATGGGTGGGCCAGCGTATGAAGAAATGGAAAGTTGCCAGAAGCAGAGAGGAAAACGGGCAAGATATTGTAAGATGAATCCTTCTTTCACCGCTAGAGCAATCTTCTGGGTTTTGTTTGGTGTTTGTTCATTTTGTACTTCTCAGAGGATTTCAGACCCAGCCATATTATTGTGATATTGGTCAACTATATCTGAAGTTGATGATGGGGAAAAAGAGGACCACAACACTTGCTGTGATACTGAGAGAGGTCAGTGAATAGTATGAAAACAATCGTATCTCTGTGTATAGCTATAAACAATTGCACTCCTAAAACTACAAGAAAGTCTCTTTGCCATGAAGTCATACCCCAGGAAACTTTCCCCATCTTAAGTCTCAGACTTCTGTTCAGTTACACAAACTTTTGTAAACATCGGTTCACCATTTCTTGCTTCTCCATATATTACTGGGCTTTAGTTAGGTCCTTGCTGGAGTTCCTGTATTCAGTGCTTTGTATTTTCTCGGAGGAGTAGTCACGTGAAGGTCATCAACTGCAGAAAGAGAAATAAATTGTCTCTTCCAGCCCTGTTTTGCCTGCATTGTATGTGGTTTTCAAATCTTAAGGTGCCCCACAATGCTAGGAGGATCACCTTGTGATCTTAACCTTTTCCATCATGTCATGTTAAAGTTCTGACCTAGTAAAATGAAGGAGACGAGTGTTCATTGGTATAAAAAAGCAGTCAGGTCCCACCCTTCACTAATTTTCTCCAGACTGAGGTGGTGAAGAAAATAGTGATGGGAGGGACAATCTCTGAGCACATATGTGAGTGTCCAGGGATCAAAGTCAATGTTTTGTATGGCTGCCATCTGGAGAAGAGAGCTGCATTCATTCTGGAGTAAAGCATCCAGTGAAGTACTTCTTGTTGTGACCCTTGTGGTCCCTGTCTGTAGCTGTCTCTTGTCTCCTGTCTGGCTCTGGGTACTCACTGCTGGAAGCCACGCAGATATATAAAGTTTTGTGGCTTTTGCCACATGTCAACCTGAATTTCTGCAGTTGGTTTCTCTAGAGGAGATGACTTAAGGGGCAGAGGTGTCTGGATTGCCTCTACTTTTTCTCCTGATTTTTTTTTTTATTGTTTAACTCTTTTTTTAAAGAAAAAAACAACAACCAACAGTTTGACAAGATCCCAGCTACTAGTCATTGTTGATATGCAGAAATGACTCAGGATGAGTTACAAGCTTTGTTCTTTTGGAAGCTTTTCTTTCAGCTCTGACAACTGTAAAGTTTATTCTCCTAGGAATTATGGATATCTTCCCCCCCCCAATAATTAATCACACTAGGTGTTCCTGCAGTTTCTTTAGTGGATATGTTTTCAGAGATGATGAAATTTTCAGCTACATTAATTACAGAAGTACACTGTCAAAACACAGGTATGTGATTTTATTACTTCCCTGAAAGAGCCATAAACCTCACAAACAAACAAATTCTGGACTTTGTAAAATTTCTAAAAGGAAGACTAACATAAATTTATGAAGAAAGATATTCCAAAAACGTGTAATATAGGACAGAGATTATTTTGGTTTTTTTCTGCTCTGACCACATTGAATCTTCTCATAAAGAAATTTAACTCCTGCGGCAAATCTATTTTTTGTTAAACAAAAAGGTTTTTTGGGCCCTGAGTGGGGAAAGTTTACAGAATTAAGTCATTAGGTGGCATAACCCTCCTGTTGCATCTACCAGATATAGTTGCATAAGGGACTTGGTGTGCGAAATGGGGCCAGTAGGTCACATTAATCAATTGACTGCTAATCTCAAGCATTAAATGCCTACTGTGGATTTTTCACTTAACCCTAGTTAGTGCTGACCAGTAGCGATGTGAAGACAGGCTAGGGTTGGGGTTGTTCACCCTGGAGAAGAGAAGGCTCCAGGAAGATCTTATAGCAGCTTTCTAGTATTTGAAGGGGACCTACAGGAAAGCTGGAGAGGGGCTTTTTACAAGGGCATGTAGTGATAGGACGAGGGGTAATGGCTTCAAACTAGGAGAGGGTAGATTTAGATTAGGTATCAGGAAGAAATTTTTCACTCTGAGAGTGGTGAGGCATTGGAACAGGTTGCCCAGGGAAGTTGTGGATGCCCCATCCCTGGAAGTGTTCAAGGCCAGGCTGGATGGGGCTTTGAGCAGCCTGGTCTAGTGGGAGGTGTCCCTGCCCATGGCAGGGGGGTTGGAACTAGGTGATCTTTAAGGTCCCTTCCACCCTAAACCATTCTATGATTGAGCTGTTCATAAGGCAGAAGCTGCATGTTTTCTGCACTGAAAAGAGCTCTTTGTGAGGGGCAGCAGCTCTCTTTACGTGTGAAGTGGTGAGCCTTAAGTGGGCTTCCAGTGGAGGACTTCAGTCCTTCTGAAATTTTACCATTGTGGTTGCCAGTTCTGGGGCTGTCTCTCAGCTTACCAGAAGTTGCATCATTCCACCAAAAGTAACTTTTCAAGATAGCCCTTATCTTTCTATGGTGTAGCTGATGTCATGGTGGTTATCGTGGTAGGTCATCCAGAATTACCTGCTATGTGATAAAATTAAATGTTTCCATTGAGGCCTGTTTCTAAGAGTTTCTTAGAGTGTGTGTTGAATGAGAAGAATCCCTATTTTTTCCCGAAGAACTAGTGCTAGGCTCTGATTTAATGAAGTCCGAAGAGTACAAAGAATAGAAAATAATTTTGCTGTGATCTCACTCATATCTGGTTTTATTTTTTCCACCACTGTCTCTAAGTCTTCCTACTATGGCACCATGGCATGAGAAGAGCTTCTTAATAATAGGGTCCTTAATAGACTTACTAAGCATAAATACTTATGCTAGATAAATGCACAATCTGGAACCTAAATCAGCCTTTGCTGATTTGTATGTGCCAACATCTTAGAAATAGTTTTCTGATCTATAAGGTATTTTTCAAAAAGAGATATGTTTATGCATAGATCTGTTTAACATTGTTTACAAAAAAAAGGATTAACTTTTTCTCTCTTATTGCTGCTGCCTGTTGCAGATGAAATTTGTAATTTATATTAGTTTAGGTGCTGTAAACTTTCAGAGAAGTATTACCTCATGTGACATATAAACAGTATTTGATCAGAAGCATTCTGAGGTGGACTGCTTGAGCAAAGCAAGACTAAGATACATGACCTCAGCCAAAACTTAGTCATTTCAGTGTGATTTCAATTATCACTATGCAGAATTGCTTGGCATTAGAACGTAATCATTCTGATATTCAAACTTGATATGCTTGCATCAATTCTAAATGAAGTTTTCTGTTACCGGTGGATCATGCTAGCAGGGTTTTGTCTTCTGTAGATCTTTCTATTTGTTGTCTGTCTTCTCTTTCTGTGTTCTACTAATAAGAACAGGTTTGAAGAAATGAATAAATCTATATACACCACACTTTTTGTGATTCTTTCAGTTACATCTTGATAACTTCTTTCTACAAGAACATGTTCTTTTGCAATGCTCATTCACTCAAGTTTTCACTGTGATAGGCAGCCTGTAATGAAAACGTTGACTCACCTGAATGATATCTTTGTTTTCTTTATTTTGTAAGTCAGATAGCAAGATAATCTTAAATTACAAGTATTAGATCACATTTTTCTTGAATAATTGCTTATGATTATGCCAAGTTACTGCACTCACCTATTTTAGTCACAGTCAACATCTTAAATTTCAGCGTTAAGGAAAGTGTTTATATAGAGTCCTGAATGATGATAGCTTCATATCTTGTTAGCTTAATATTTTGAGTCTCTTCAAAGAGATGGTACTCCTTGTCTTAAAGAACTTTGTGTAAAGAACAAAATGGATTCATCTTGTAACATAAAATACAGATAATCTTGGGGGGGGAAGGATTTATGAGATGTAGCCTGAATATGCACGTAACATAGTCTTCCATTCTTTTATAGATTGCATACCAGCAGCCTCTAATTTTCAAATGCTTTAATTCTAGTGCAAGTACTCAAATGACTCACCAGTTATCTAAAGCATCAGGTAACTATACCTATATTTAGCTTTGTTCTATGTTCTTATCCTTGTTTCTATCTTCATTTTCTCAGTGGTAAGCTACAGTGAGTTTCATTAATGTTTAGAAAAACAAATGCCCAAAACAACGTGGGAAGTGTTCCCAAGGGTTCTTACTAGTCAGCCTCTGCAGGCTTTTCACAGGCTCTTTCTTCTGAAGGTCAGGGCTTGTGGAGGGTAAGTCCTCTGTCTTCTTTCACAGTACCTTCAAACACAAAATAGTTAACCCCGCCTGCCAACAGGCAATGCTTTTCAGTTGGAGGTGATACCTTTTTTTTTTTTTTTAGGAGATGTATCTTCTCTCTGCTACTTGTTGTGGGGTCTGCCTTGCTGGTGGTGTCCCCAGTAGTGACCAGCTTCAGCAGTGCCTTCAATTTGGTGGTTGGCCTTTGCCAAGGCATGACCCCAGCCCTTAACTACCCTCCTCTCCACTGAGAAAATGCTGTGCCGCAGACTGCAGTATTTAACCACAGGTCAGGGTGTCTGCCTTTTTAGCTCACTAGATTGAAGTGTTGAATTGCAGAGGGTCAGACATGAAATCAATACTGTTTTTCCATCTGGCTGCCTTGAAGACTATGTAAACTAAAGCTATTTATCTATAAAATAGTGACGTCCACTCTGTGAGATGTACAGTTCATAAGTATGAGCTGCTGCTTGTGTTGCTGCTGGGAAGGATCTTGCCTAGATAATTTTGTTTTTAAACTAGTTACGGGTAAGTTCCCCTGAGATTTGTAGTAGTGGGATGCAAATAATGTATACAACAATGACAATTTTACTTTTTTTCCTCACAAGCTTTTTTGATCTGCCTCCAGCAGACTTTGGAAGCTGATGAGGTGAGCGAAGATGTACTGCCATCTAGAAGGCATACTTTGTTTTCTGAACTTGTCTGCCTATTAATATCTTTTAGGTGTGGATTTCGTTGCCCCTTTCTTTTGAGCATATGATTTTTTTCATTTTCCTTTTGATTTTGCTCTTTTGGGCTTTTTTTTTTTGACATAGCAAACTTCTCAAGTGCAGGCCTGAATCTCTTTCACTGCCATAAGCTTCTACAGATTTTAGGCTTTTTTTTAATCTCCAGTCCATCTCACTCATCCCCAGTTAGTTTGGCTTGGTACTTTTTTCTCTTGTATTTTTATTTACTGGAGGAAGTTATCTGTAAGTTCTGCTGAAGATTAACTCAGACTTCAGCTGCAGGAGGACTGGAGGGGTGTCATGGGATGGGAGACATGAAATATTCTAGTATACAATATCATTGGAAGATTTAAAGGAGTCTCTGGTTTTACACTGAATCTCTCCTTTCATTGGGAGTTGAAGAAACGTGTATAGAGAGACCTAAAAAAATTGTAGATACTGCAAAAGGTAAAAGGTAATTTTTCAGACTTTTCCATTATGCAATCTCAGATCTGTAAATGTCAATTTAAATCCGTGTTCTGAATGAGTAGATGCTTCTAAACATAGTTAAATCTTTACCCTAACTTGTAAATTAGAATTTAAAAGTAAAAAGTGTTCATAGATCAATTGTTTGGGTTTTGTCCCGTTGTATTGGTGAGATGCAAAACAATAGGAGAAGCTACTGCTTCCCGCCATTGTGTACTAATTTACCACAAGAGAGGACTATAGTCATACCAAATACCTAAAGAGAAAACAAGCCTTCTAAATTTTCCTCAACATCAATATTTCAAAACTATTTCAATTTGTTTTTAATGAAGCAGATACAGAATTATATAGAAGGGGCAGTTGTAAGTACCCAGAATAGCTTGAATACTTTTAATGAGATAAATGGTTAGATTTTGCAGGTTAGCCATGCATGTGCTGAAGCTTTATGTGCTGAACTGGTCAGTGTGAAAACTCAGTACAATGCACAGTACTGTGCGCTTCCCCTGCGTCCTTCCAAATACGGATATTTATGCTAGCGTGGGGAGTATGGTGGGATTGCATGCGGCAGTCCAACTGTATAGAAATTATGATGTTTTTTAAGTTATACAGTGTTTTTCATAGTTACAGTGTTTCTGTTATAGAATAATACGTACAGTGAAGTCGGTGTGAAATACTTAGGCAACTTTGAAACTTGTTTATATTTCCCTTCTCTAGAAGCCCTTTTACTGTGGTTATGCTGCTTATGTTTTGACTACAGGCTGCTGGAATTTGCTTTGAAAATATCAGTGTCTGGTTTATTTGCTGATTAGCTTTGGAGCAGCTTCTTCTTTAGACCCTGATTAAGGCAGAAGTTTGGGGAGCAAGGAGAGACTTTGTTGTTCAGATCGCTAAAGACTATGTTATCATAGAGCATGCAGGAGGTACGTGTTTGAGACACCCTGAAAGCTCCAGTTCTGACTTCACTTAATTTTGAGTGCACACCTTTTGACCTATTTCCTCATGTTTGTACCTGATTTCTATAGGGACAAAAAAGGATTATTGTTATGCTATTAAGGTTATGTAGTGATTTCCTTTTCCACCTCAGACGTGTTTGGGACGTTTAGACTCACCACTGACACATCACTCGCTTGAGGTAGTGGGAAACCAATGATCTCAAAAATGTACTGTCCTTCATGGGACAATACAGTATTAGAAAAGATGAGGCATACTTGCTGCATATTTGTGCTCTCAAATCGTATTTCAGTTCACAGTGAAGACTAGGTTCAGACCCATAACCATTAGCCTGCTTTATTCCTGATATTATGCTGATATAAATTCTTGCCAAAATAATAAATGCCTACGAAGATGATGTGTGTCTCAGCAGTGTTAAATTGTGGTGCCACAATTGCGTTATGTACTTGCATTTCGGTTAATGTAAAACTGAATATTCTGACGCTGGTGTTTTTAGGAATCTATTCTGGAAGTGCTGAGGATTTGCAGCTGGGACAAAGGGACAAAAGGCTCCATCTAATTTGGGATTGATCCCCTGAGCAGCCAGTACTTCATGAGGATGGCCAACTGAAGAAATTCTGGGTTTCAACAGCAGTAGTATCACAAGTGGTGACTTGTGTGAGGCTACTATGCTGTGCAGGCACGCGCTGCGGAGAAATTGGGCAACATATTTTGCCCCCAGGCCTGGTAAGGGGAAGTGAAGAAAATGCCTGCTGTTTTGCCCAAGAAAGGTTTGAGAAGGCAGACCAGTAAGTTATTTGTCCCCAGGATGTGACCGAGTTCCCCTGGTACATGTTTCCCATCTTCAGAGCACTCCCTCCCTCCTGTGCTAGTTTTAGTAGGATCATCGCTCTCACTGTCACCTTAGTTGTAACACTGTGTGAGGACAGGGGAGCGTCTGCTCAAATGGTCAGAAAAGGGTGGAAAACAAGGAGTGAGAGTCTTAGGCTTGGGGTGGGCACTTGTCTGTCACCACTTATACTAATTTTTCATAGCCCTAGTTACGTGACTTGTGTGCTCATTTTGCATTAGAGGGTTGGCTAAAAGCCACAAGAAGTCCTGGAAGCAGAGCCTGGGATCTTATCTGCCCCACAAACTTTAACTACTAGGTCTAAAAGCTGCCTGAAATGTAAGTACGCTCTTCTTCAGGAACATTATGTGGAGACTCTTTCATAAAAGGGCTTTTGGCTTGCTCTATTAAATAATTAAGTTGCTCTTCCTGGAGAGGCTTTTCATCTGTGCCAGCAAAACGCTTCTGGTTTCTTGTAAGAACATCATAAGACTGGGTTCTGGTATAGCGAGTCACAGTTGCTGGTTTTATATGGAGGCAATTTCTAGTCATTAAATTAACAATCTTTCTAAGATTAAAATCTAAATTTATTTTACATTTGAAGTTTAGTAGGCTGTCTTCAAACTTGTTAGTCTTGAAATGATAACCAAAGCCATTGCATTCAAAGGTAGTTTTCTTCTGGGATTCATTGTGCTGAACGTCTTCAACTCTTGTGTAAAGTAATAGTATCTGAGAGTTGCTCTGAAACTCTGAATTATGGGTGTGGACTGGAGACTTGAAGTCTCGAAGGTTTGCAGTCTGAGCTCCTGGTGAGCTGGCTGGCAGCAGGGCGATTTTGGAGCGAATGCCCGTATGCATTAGTGTCTGCGAGGCACCACTTCATGTTCCAACAGTCGCACCTTGACTTTCTTTCTAGTTCTGTCTTGCAGCTCAACATAAACACCTTCTTGCATCGAGAGACTAAGAGAGCAGAAAACAGTCTTTGAAGAATAAAAAAAAAACAATGGGCTTTAGAAAGCTTGATGGGTCTTCATTGTCATCACACAAGATCAAAGGAAGCCTCAGAGCCTCGCTTTCTACTCAGCATTGGAAATAACATTCTTAATTACAGAAATGAGCAAATCTGGAGGAGTTTCTCCTTCAAAGGGTGGAATGCTGCACTTCATCCTTCAGCTTTTGCGCTCTTTGCAGCATAGCATTTTTGAAAAATTACACCTGTCCTCTAATGGAGGACTTGCATTTTAAGTTTTCCCAGGCCAGCCTATAGATATCTCAGTAAGATACGCTCGGCATCAGATTGTGTCACCCATTGCAGTAAGGTGGTCATGGTGAAAATGATACTAGAGAAGGAAAAGAAAGTGCCAGCAGTGGTGATGAAGATTAATAATGTGGAGGTACTGGAAGTATACTTATTATATTACAAGCTCTTTTTTTCAGCTCTTCCACTGAGGAAAATCTGTACTTGTCTGTCAGCTTTCTGGCTTAAGTGATGCTCTCGGGATCCCTATATTCCACCACATCAAGTACAAAAAATATTATCTCCACTTATGAAGCCCTCTTGTGGCTTGTTCCAGTGTAGATTTAACCTCCCATGTCCTTGTGAGCAGTTGACTTTTGCTACCATTATACCTTGTGTTAGGACTTCTGCATCTTACATCAATCATGCTTCATTTTTTTTTTTTTATTGCTCTCTCTTTTTAAACCTGTTTGTTACGGTCTGCTAATGTGTCTGTCTCATTTGGTTGTTTGGAAGGAGAGGCTGCTTTTTCTACCCTACATTTTACAATCTTTGGCTCACTTAGGGTCATGATCATTAATTTTAGGCGAGTCAGGCATGCATAATATGGGGTCCATGGCATGGATGTGCTATTTAAGGCTGTGGTCCCTTGCAGTGGTTCACCAGCTTTGTGGCCACTTACCTGGTCAGCCAGAGGTCATGAAGTGGTGGCTAGAAGGCATATGTGTTTTGGTCTTGCTAAGGTCTCAGTTGCACTGACAGGTGTGTTGCCTTCTGAAATGAGCAGTTCATACTGCATCTTTGCTGCCAGCTGTGAGGAAAGGTAATGGAGGGAAAAATAAGTAAGGTGGAAGGACAAGGGGGCATGAAGGATATTTGTATAGTTTGAGGTGATTGCTGAAATACAGCACAGAGGTGGAAGAAAACATTGGACTGAAGGAAAAGTGGAAGGAACTCAAGAAGAAATGGAAGGTTGACATTGAGATGGAGATGTATTGGAGTGATATGTGGCAGGAAGCATGTTTCAGGGTGATGTGAAGTTTTTAAAATTACTTACTGTTTTAATTTGGGATTCCTGTGTTCTTAAGGATGCAAACAGAATAATACTGTTGTCTTCCATGTCTGTCTGTGTGGGCAAAGTACAAGTGCTCAGCGTAGAAAACCTCCTGCAGGCTTCACTTCAGATCCTTCTTTACTGCATCCATCAGTGGTAGGATGAAACACACCTCACTGACAGCTTAACTGCTCCTCCACTGCTTTTCTGAGGTGGCAGTGATGGACTGGTGTCGGCATTTCAGTCAGTTGGGTCTTCGATGACCGTACTACCAATGTGTAGGTCCGTGGAGGCACGGGATGGTAATGTCCTTTGGAATGTGGGTGTTTGGGGTTTTTTGGTTTTTACGATTCTGAGGGGAAAAAAGTGAATGCAAATGCTATAAAAAATACTCTGTAGGAATATTCTCAGAGGAATTGCTGTCTGGGACATTTAGAGATATAATAAGCATATTTGAAAAAAAAGTCCTAAAGTTGCGGGTTAGCTGACTAACTTCAAAACATGGTCAGTGGCGTTGACACATGTATATCCACACATGTACAGGAAACTGCTGTCTTACAGATTGAAATTGGGATCAGTCCAAGAAATGTCCCTGTGCTTCATAAAATTAACGTAGTTTTTCCCATGCTGAGTGCCAACCTTGAAGCCTGGCATTTGTGACTTCCTAAGAAAAGTTTATATGGCAAACAGTAGGACCATGTTTTATTTTCTCCACGGATGATGATGGGTCTTGTGATGAGTTTACCACCAATCTGCAGACTTCCCAAACTCTACCAGGTACTTGCGAGGAAAGGAAAGAGCCCAACAAATAACTATTGTGAAGTCAAAGGTAGTTTTCACAAGAAAAAGAAAATCCTAGATAAATTTCTTGAGGAAGAAAAATTGAAATTTAGGAAAATTTGTGGAAGAGAAAATTGTCCTCTCATCTGTTAATCTGTGTAAATGTAAAAGATACCATACAAAAATCTTAAGATTTTGTTGTTGTTACTTATACATAACCATGGGATGGTTTAGCTTAGTTCTGAAAGTCTAATGAATGCATCAAGCCAAGTGAAATATTCATTAGAGTAATTGGTTCAGTTCAACCTCTCAAGGCTACAGCTTGGAAATATACACACTATTGCCTTCAGAAATACAACATGTTGATTCACCAGCCTTTTTGCTCAACTCATTTTCATTCCATATGTTTACTATACATTGCAAAATCTAATTAAGTAACTGAGCAGTAGCAGTTTCCAAGCAATATTTGGTATATTTTAAGTCAAAGGTTAGATGGTATCCAGAGTGAAAACTGTTCAGTTGCAAGACATCGGATTTTTTTTATCTTAAATATTTTTGTATTGAAATCATTGGATATACAAGTAGTTATAAAAGTTATCATAACATAGTAAAAAGTTATTTGTTCCTGAAATAGTAATCTGTCTCTTAATTCACTTACATATGCCTAAATGAAGTGTAAAATTCATTAATGTGCTAGCTAGGCAGTTTTCAGTGCAAGATGCTGGTTTCAGTGTCATATGATGAATTCATCATACCCCCATAGGTTTTCCTCTGTTCTCCCCTCTGTGATGGGCATGTGCCTCAGACCATATGGTTTTGGAAAATTTTGATTGAAACTGTTCTATCAAGGGACAGGGCTAGAGAAGACCTACCTTGCTTTTAATTTCTAGAAAACAATTGTAGAGACCTTCTGTTTCCATGCAGAGGAGCAGGAACTTGAAACTTAGCACAGGCGGGTAACTTGTGCCAGGGACAGGCTTTTGCTTTCGATGAAAGTCTGCCGAATATTGGCCAACTCGCATACCTTTAACAGTTTGTTCACTTCCAACAGAGACTTGCTGGAGCTGAGTCGTCTCTTGTGACTGTGTCCTCATGAAACCTCTCTTGGCCTCTCTTCCTGGCACGCCTGTACGTGGCCGTATCCTATACCAGGTCTGGTGCATGGGCCAGGCACTTGTGTGGGGTCATCACGGGCAGTGGGGAAGGCTGGTGGAGCTCTGTGTTGTTCTCAGTTGGAGCTTTAGCCACTTGCCTTTGATGAATGTGGACCCTCGTATACCACCACTGGCTCCAAACACCAGACCTGCAGTGCTGTTCCCCACCCCTTCCTTGCCCAGCACATCGTCAGGATGGTTAGAAGTGACTGTTAAATCAAGACTGACATTTGGACTCCTCTGACTGGTCTCCTAAGCTAAGCACAGAGGTTTAGTGACTGTCGACTGTGTGGCAGAGACAAGTAGGTGTCTCTTGAAATGCAACTTAGGAGCTGTCAAGGGGGAAGTATCTTAATGCAGGACCCAAGCCCCTGGGCAGCGGTGCTGGACTCATGCAGGAGGGAGCAGCGAGGGCTTGGGGAGCTGCTGGGCAGAGACAGGGACACACCGGCTTAGCAGCTTGCATGGGAGGGAACCAAAACTGAGAGTTCTGTGGCAGCTAAAGCCTGTTTAATTCCTGTTTCAGGATTCTCAGTCATTTTGTCACCTGTTGTAAGCACCTTTGGTGATCTGTGAGGGTGAATTAGATTCAAGGAATAATTCATGTCTTTTTGATTTTCTTTATTTTGTGTGTGTGTATCTTTGCTTAGCAAACCGAGTATTCCCAATAGCTGGGTCAGAGGACGTAGGGTCAAGGCTGTTGGTCATGTTTTCCCTGTTGCTACCTTTGGTGAAATGTTGTTAGAAAAATCATTATGGATCTGATCATCAAATAATTGGGTACCTCTTCTTTCCATGTCTCTTGAACTCTTTTTAAGTGAAGTTTTTAACCTTTGTATAACTGCCCCTCCTGCCTTTATTCATAAAATACATAGTTTTCTGGCTTCAAGCAGTACTGCTGAGAAACTTGTAATATTCTTACAGTATTTTAAAGAAGCACAGTTTATAAAAATTCATGAGCTCCTTAGATGATGTAATCTGAAAAGGAAGACTTAATAAAATAGCCTCCTTCGTTTATTGCAACACAAAACTTAATGTTGACTGCAAGTTGAATCAAGGGGTAAAATGTCGGTCTTCCTGCATTTCATTTTTATTTCTAGCCATATATAGCTTTGAGAATATTTTTCTTACAGAGATGAAGTCTGCTTCTAGCACAGAGTGACTCGTTATGAGCAATTTTCACTGGCAGATTAAGAAAGCTGTGACACAGCTATTTGCATATTGTCAATAAATATGGTTTTGCACTGTTACCACAATGGAATGTTCCATTGGTAACATTTTTATGTAGTAGCAATTACAATTTTTGTACTGAAGTAAGCATGATAGATGAAAACGTTTGTAACCAACCTTGAATATCGTGCACTTGGACTGTGCCTTATACTGTATGGTGCTGGTGATAAGAGTAAAGAATTAGGAAAAAATGCTGGTGTGGGCATACAGGAACTCATCATCGCAGTGGGGTTCGGGGTCTTCTAAGTATAATGTTTATGGATGTGTTTTATGTGTAACTTAGTGGAACATCTTAAAAATGCGTTGTAAAGTTTGTGTATGCATAATGCTGTAGCATTATGATATTTTTGGCAATATCGATCATGAAAAGGGTACTGTATCTCACAAGAGACAGCTGGCGCTGGCACTTCTGAGAAATGGGCTGTGTACTTCCACCTTGCACCGATGTTTGAAAACCTTCTGGTCAGAGCAGAGCTTAGGCAATTACATGAACCATGTGGGAACAGAAAACTTCAGAAGATTGTTTTCTGATTTGTGCTAATCAGAGCGAAGATTAATTGAAACATGCTACCAAGGAAGACTAAACTACAGTAGTGCCTGCATCTTTTTTCACGATTACTTACCTGATATTTTAGAAGCTCTCAGCATCTTTCAAATACACAAGTCTCTTAGATCAGAACATTCCTTAGTTTTACGGATTTACATATTCATAAGATGCGTGTAAGGCTTACTTGAGTTAGTTCTCCCTACTTCTAAGGAGTATTTGCTCACACTAAGTATTTTCCAAATGAATTCAGTTGTTTTGCATAATGGCAAAAATTTCCTTGGCATTTCCACCACCGTAGCCTCATGAAAGCTTAGTTAGGACTTTATGTGCCAATGCACATAGAAGCCCTTGGGTTGTCTGTGTAGCTGCCCACGTGTAAACGTGAAGGACAGAGGGGGTCCTGTTGACTACTGTGGGGCTCCTGTGTGCTGAAAGCCTGCCTGTGGGGCCTCACCCATCTGAGGTCTACATTGTAGATAGCAAAGCACTGTACATAAACCCGTCTGAGATCTGTTGTGTATATGGTGCTGGTAATGTGTATATGATGGTAATGTGTAGGTTCAGAATGAGAATTCTTACTGGCAGAATAAACTGCTGCATTTTATTGTCTTCTAATAGACCTAGCAAACTACAAGTGGTCAGCTTCTGAAAGAGCACTCCTAAATATATCCTTTTGTTTCAGAGATGGAGACGAACCCCCTTGTAGGCGAATCACTCGGGGAAAAACAACAACAAAACCCCCAACAGGAATTTTATCTTTATGCACCCAAGCAAATAGCAATCCCAAATGTCGACGCTTTCGGCTGCGAGGTGTAATACATTCAAGCTCTCATTTCGTCGCGCGCGGTGCCTCGGCAGCCCTGCGCTACGGCAAACGGCTATAATTAGATGAGCAGCCCACTAAGCAGCGGTGACAGTGTGCGAGCCCCAGCGAGCATGTGCTGGATTCTGCATGTGCCCAGCGCTTATTGGCGGGCGAGGTTGCTGCCTGCCGGTTTGATAGGTTTCCCCAGTAATCTTTATGCTGCATTACAGACATAGATACAGAGGTACTGTGTGCATGCGAGGGGAGAGAGGTGCTCAGCTCGTAGCGTAAAAGAAAGCCCCCCCACATGAAAGGCACTGGTCTTTGTTGCAAAGCATCAGTACTTAAGGACTGCTAGCTGCCAGCAGAGAGGTCAGCGAAGGAGTTTTACTTGGTGGTAAATTACTTTCAGGTCTTTATCTCTCCGGTAAAACAGTCATGCATGAAATGAATACTGTTAATCATCTCATCTGTTTTAATTTGATCTTGCTTTCATTAATATCGTGCGTACTCTGGCGGAAGAGCTATCGGATTACAAAACATATCATTAGAGTGGATTTAGTACAAAAATAGAGTGTATTTATACAGGAATGCTGCTTTGATTTGAAATTTTGAGCCTATGCATGTGAGTGGTTTTACTGGTTGCCTTTTGTTATGCTAAAGGAAATATTTCTTTTATTAGGATGTTTTCTGCAGAGCAATTGAATTTGAGCATTTATAACTAATGGCACATCAATATAAATCTTTATAAATAGTGATTAGTTTAAAGAATAATTATGTGAAGTGTTCTTTAATTCGATCACAGCAATAACTATCTTGATGGTTCTCTTGCACAAGACAGAAGGATGAGGAGTAATATGCTATTGTTCTTTCAACAAAGATGCTGGAGCCTTCATGTTTGGGTGGATTCTTTGTTTCATTCACTGGGTTTTATTTTAAGTGGCATTCAAAATGAAACTAAAGCCCCTCTGCCTGGTAGATTGCAGTATTATCCTTTGCTTGCATACACACTTATTATGCCTTTATCTATCTATCTATCTATCTATATACATATATATATATGTATTGTTCTCAAAGGCTGAATTTTGGCCCAAAGCCTTATTTATTGTCCGAACTGCCTTCAGCAGTAGAATGAAACAAGATAGATATGCCAATCTTTTCATCTGTGATTCTGAGGCTGTTACAGTATTTATCATAGCGTCATAGCTGTTTAAGTTCTTTTCATACTTGACCTATGCATCAATTGATCACAACTTTTCCTATAAAAAGCGCGCATAATGAGCACATCTTACAGTGAAAGCTGTTCAGAACAGAAGGAAGCAAGCATGAAGAGTGTGTGTGTATATATATATTAAAAAAAGTCTCTTAATGTAGTCGTGCCTCATTTGGTGACTTTTGAACACTGAGGCTGACTGTTGAGACCTCAAACTTAATGCCCTTGTCTGTGTCAGACTCCAGAGGCCACATGAACTTGTATATTAAGTCACCAGTCATCTGGCTGGCTGGCTGCCACCATGCGTCTGAGGTACAAGTAGATTGTCTCAGCCAGGATCAGAAAGGTGTTAGGAACGTGAGCTATTTTGGTATTAGTCTTCACTCTTGCCCCTGCACCTATCCACGAAGAGTTTTTTTTCCTACTGTATAAACCAAAGCAAAATTTAAGTTGCTTGCTCTTAAACTATGTGATATGAAACTCTGTTACCTCCTGATACCCTTAAATGTGAGCATTTATTTGGTTGCTAACTTTATATGGTTGTGGGTGTAACAGATTATTATAATTATTTGTGATGGCATATTCAAAAGGAACAGTATTTGGGGGGCTTAATCACAGCTGCTACATACCAGTTTCTTTGAATTTTTGCTGTTGGCTAAAATAGTTACCTTGGTGTCTCCACTCACCTCAGTTTTATTTCCAAAGTTGTTTTCTTCAATGTAGACTTGGAAAATGGCATTTTTGCATAGTAATTGTTAAGCTTGGACAGGGAGGACTCGGAATCTGAAGGTGTGTTTTTCTCAGACTGTTTCATATTCCCTTGTTGCTCCAATTTACCAAGCAAAAGTGTCTTAAAGAGGTTTTCAGTTAAACTATGCCTTCTGCCTTTTTTAACAGAGGCTTACCTGAAGTAATTTATCTACATCTTTATGACCTTTGCAACAGAAACCCATGAAGGAGTAAATAACAGTAATGTTAGTAATAAAGAAACGTAGCGAGTAATATGCCCAGCTGAATTATATGTTTGCCATATCCAGACAGTGTATTTTCAAGAGATGAGAGGCTGATATTTTTCTATTCCATATATTGAAATATCATTATTTGTAAGTAACATAAGGCATAGCTGGAAAAATGCTGTAAAAGTTAACATAATTTGGGTGATGGATATGGGGAATACCACCACCCACTGGAACTGAAATGCTGCACCAGCAGCTATTTAGGTGTGGACATCTCTGCCTCCAGAAAGAGCTGTGATGATCTATGCAAACATCACCAGAAAAAATGACAGTCGTGAAACTGGAACTGGTGACAGTGTAATTTAAACTTGCAATACCTTAACAGGAAGGAACAAGCTCCTTTGTTATCATTTCTCTTTGTGATATAACCTCGTTTTTCTTCTAGGTAAACAAAGGAAACAGATTGAAGCAACAGTTCGTGTGGATTGCTCTCTAAAAAAGTTGTCATCTTTGTTGCTATAAACATATTTTAACTGTAACCAGCGTATCACTACAGGAAATCTTCAGATTATTCTCAATGAGATTTTATATTCCAAGTTTTTCCAGCGAGTTTCTTGATGTAAAAGTTTTTAATTACTGTTTGTTAGGAGAGGCATGCATTGCGCGTTTGCTGGGCGCCTCTGTGATCTGTTCTTATTTCTGATATGTTGCCCTGTAGATACATCCCCAAGTCCTTTGTCATGTGAAAGGGAAATTATTCTTTCCAACGGGGAATGCAGAGAGAGAGAGAGTGTGCGTATGTGTGTATGCGTAGGTATTGTAAGGGCACAAAAGTATGTTGCAAAAATCGATGTTTCAAGTGTTTCATAAGTATACATATATAGCTGGTGAAGAATCGCTTATACTATCTAACACTAATATGTGTTTGTGATAGAAATATAAATCCTCCTTGAAGAGTAGTGTTTTCAGCAACACTAGCCTTGGCTGCTAGCTGGAGGTGGATATATGCAGTAAACTGGGTGCCTGTAATAAACAGTGCTACACTAGCTCGGGCTTATTAAGGTATTATGTCTTTTTACTGCGACGTGTGTAAGTAAATTTTGCATACCGTGCCAAGCCTAAGCAGAAAGATGATGCTTAAGGTTAATGCTTTTTTTTTTTTTGGTAGTCTTGTTAGCAATGAAAGAGATACTCCTGAAAAACAGTTGTAGGGATTTAAAGTATTACCAGTGTTTACTTTGCAGGATTTGTACTTATGTGCTTTACAGTTTTTAAGTTGAGTAGCAGTAAGTGATATATGTGTAAAGGTTTATGTTAGAATGAGGAAAGTGACATTGTGCCCTAAAACTCCTTTTTCCTTTTCCTCTGTTTTTGGAACCAACTCCAATTATTGCTTTGCTGATGAAATGTCTGTCTCTTTAAATGGTCAAGACATTCAGTAGCCCACCTATAAATGCTTATTATGACATTCAATAGCCCACCTATAAATGCTATTATAACACTTTGAGAGTTCATGGGAAATCAATAGCCTGTTTTCTGTATTTTCTGGGGTGAACGTCTTTATTCTTTTGAATCTGCAAACTGTTGGGCTGGGTGGTGGGAGAGGCGCAGGATGAACCCTCTCGGCGGAAATTCCCTCTGCAGGCTCGATGAGGTGTGCATTAAGTTGGGAAGGCCTTATTGTTGTGCCAGTCATCCCACATGGATGCAGCAGTGCTAATTAACGGGGTCGGAAATGTGACCACATGTAGGCTGCTGCTGCCCCAGTTTGGGGGCGTGGATGCTCCCATGCCCAGGGACTGGGTACAGGCAAGGACCCGCAGCGGGTAAGGTCTGTCCTGCCCTTCCCTCCCCTCCTGCAGGGCTCTTGCTTGCCTGGCACAAATTATTCTGGGGACTAACTATGTGGAGTCAGGAACTTAAACAGCGGATGAAATACGCCTGGCTCCAGGCATCTGCTTGTCAAACGTGTGTGATGTTTAGAGGAAGGTAGTGTTTTATAGACCAGGGAATGGAAGCAGCAATGCCTTCTTCTTGTAGTTCTCACAGCTGCAGTGGTATGGTGAATTGAAAACAAGATAGATATTATTATTATTATTATTTTACATTTAATCTCCCGTTATGACTAATTTTAATGGTTTGTAAATGTATTACCTGCAGTATTAAGTGTGGCTTGATAGATTTAATGTATAATACAACTGGCAATCAGTAATCCTGGATGCTATTGTTTGCGTAATCCTGGTAACGAGATTCCTGTCTCAGTTTTATGATGTCTTTCATGGATGTGCTTCAGCCACCCGTAGGCACAACTACTTGCTACAGCCTTTCCATGAAGCACCTGAAGCTTCCAACCCCGATCCTCACTTTGCAAATATGTCGTTTTTAAGCATGAATTGTCCATTCCATTCCACAGCAGACATTATTTGGTTTTATGCCCTGTCATTGCAGTTGTTTGATACTTCTGTGGTATATTGATTTATTAATTGAAACAGTATATTTTTATACTGCTGATGATTATATGGCCATCTATGTTTTTGGCTGTGTATCTGTTGGGTCTTGTAGAATGATTTTAGTGTATCCATTCATACCATGCTAATATAAGTGTGTGTACTACAAAATCCCAATTAATGGCAAAGAAGGATATTAAATTCTTGCTTCTCTTTTAAGGGAGCTTAGCATTTTGGAAGTTGGTAGACTAGCCCAAAGATGAGGCTGTTCTGCTCCCTCATTAGGAAGTCTGTGGAAACACGTTCTGTAGCAAAGTTATGCAATGTGTAATACAACTTGTGTAGGTTATTAGTGCCATTTAACTGGAGAGAAATGTGAATATCCAGGTTTTCCATGGTATGCACATTTCTACAAGTTTGTGAATATTTGGCTCTTGCATCTGTTTAGGGTCCATGGTTATAACTGGTTCTTTTAAGGTCTTGGTACTGGTTTTGTAGGTAATGATACTGAAGGAGAGATGTTAATACAATGTGGTGTGTTTGCCTATAATGCAAATGCATAATATGATACAGTCCCTGTTCCAAAGTGTCTCCTGCCTGTATAATCTAGGCAGAAAAATGCTACAGAGGAATGGAGAAACAGAGACAATAAAGATGAAGCATCTTTTATGTGACCACAAACTGTGGGCTTGCAAGGTAGGCTGAACAATCTGTGCTTTTAGGATTATAAACCATCACTGCAAATGTCTTTAAAAAGAGTGAAAAATATTATAAGGTCAG
The DNA here is from genome assembly GCA_013396915.1 of Stercorarius parasiticus. Classification (NCBI taxonomy): domain Eukaryota; kingdom Metazoa; phylum Chordata; class Aves; order Charadriiformes; family Stercorariidae; genus Stercorarius; species Stercorarius parasiticus. Next base: position 363,412 of record VWZL01004447.1, on the reverse strand, counting down.
TATAACTATTCCTGTCTATATAAGCACTTACAGCACAAACTCCCCAGGGTAAGGATGATTTCCTTCTGTCTCAGTGTTGTAATTGGCATTGGGTATTTTGGGCATTGCAGTCATCTGGAAATGAGTGTGCAGCTTTGTATTTTTGCCGTGACATTACAACAGCAGTCTAGTCAGAAGACATATGAGGAACTTGATAAATTACATCCCTTTCTCTTACATTACATTACATCAACCCTACTGCAATCCATGCTCCTGTCCCGTCTGTGTGTCCCGTCTGTCCATCCGTCCATCCCCCTCCACCCTTCAGCATACTGTGGAGTACAGAGATTGCTGGTTTGGCAACCTACCTCCCCAGGAACTGGGTGAAGCCCAGCAGGGGCAGTATGATTGCTGGTAATTTTATGTGGAAGGCAGGTACCACGGTAGGTGCAACAGAACAGGACCTCAAAATAGATGGTGCCATTGTCCTTCAGTGTTCTGGTGCCTCTTGTTTCGCTTTCCCCCACAGTTCTCTTCTTCTTGCCATGCTGNCCCCCCCTTTTTTTTTTTAACATTTTGTCCAATCTATCTCTCTCTGCTTTTCAGCTTCTATCTGCCATTCAACTATGTGCTCTTTGACATCTTTGCAGTCACCACTCCCTTTTTGGGGGGTGGATATCCAAAAATACCTTGTAGGCAGAGGTGCCCAAGGACAGCACGCAGGTGAAGAATTTAAGTTCTCTTACCAAAGATGCTTGATATTTTTTCAGTTATTTATTTATTTGTTGGAGCAAGATGTCCTTGGCTCCTGCTTGGAAAGCTCATTCTGACAAATACAAATCTTACCCCTGACCTTTCCAAGTCTGACATATCTGGTTTTTTCCTCTCAGCCTGTTACCTCTTTACTGGAAGCAAGCATCTCTGTTCATCTTCCTGTCATCCTCCTGTCATCTCTAGATCAGGCCTTTCCAATGTGATTAATGAGCTTTGCTGATCGTTTCTGCAAATAGGGCTCCTTTTCATCATGCTTCTGTGCAGGTACCCCACACCAGCCATGCTTCTGTAAGAGCTTGCCCCAAGGAGCTGCTTCTGCCCCTCTTGCTCTTCGTGGGTGTCTCGGGCAGTGGTGGCACGTTACTGACCTGAATCTTGACAGCTTCGCTGCTGCTTGCGGGGCTCCGAGCCGTGTGGGTGCTTACTGCCTTAAAGTCACATTTATTTTGCTCTTTTATGAGCTGGCTACTTGGCACACGTGCTGCACTAGGTGCCTGAAGGATCCTGCCAGAGGATCTACACTAGGAGGAGGTTTTGTAGAGTGCCTTCGTTAAATCCTCACAGAGCAACAGCCAGACAGATTGTGCCCCCATCCCGTGCTAAAGTATACAGGATTTGGGTTCTTCGTCAGTAGCAGGGCTTGATGAGGAGTTTTTCCTATGGTATGTGTGGAAAAACTGGGATGCTTCTTTACTATTGACTGTGATTTTTAGCTCTCTAAAGAGCCAGAGTTTTTGCAAGTGTTTTCTCTTTCCTTATGCTACAAAGCAACTTATACTTTCTTATTTTACTTCAGCATGACTCTGAAGCCTAAATTTGCATCAATAGCATGTCTGCAACTAACTCTTAAAACACATCCATTCTTAGAATACATCTACAAATACTAAATCCATCTGGTGTTGAATTGCCATGATTATTTTTGCAAGCTTGCTGAAATTGGATTGATGCTTCCCTCATCTTCAAGAAATATGTACATCTGCCGTTTATAGCAACTCTTACTTCTGGCTTTTGCAGAACATAGTACTGGAAGCATTAGGATCCTGTACAAAGCTTACTTCTTTTTCTGCTTCTCACTAAAATTAATTGAATTATCGGTGTATATAAATACCTGACAGGGAAAGAGTAAAGAAGATGGAGCCAGGCTCTTCTCAGTGGTATCCCATGGCAGGACAAGAGGCAATGGGCACAAACTGAAATACAGGAAATTGCATTTAAACATAAGAAAACACTTTTTTTTTTTTTTTAATATGAGGATGGCCAGACACTGACACAGGTTTCCCAGAGAGGCTGTGGAGTCTTCATCCCTGGAGGTATTCAAAACCTAGCTGGGACAGCGTCCTGGGCAACCTGCTCTGGGTGGCCCTGCTTCCAGCAGGGGGTTGGACTAGGCAATCTCCAGAGGTGCCTTCCAGCCTCAGCTGTTCTGTGCTTCTGTAACTAGAAGTGTCCAAACAGCAGACCAAGCAGGCCTTGAAACTTTAGGCAAGTTATTTTTTCTATACTAGTTCTGCTATACAAAATTACTTTCCATTTTATACCTGTCCTTAGGTATGAATTTGCACATGTGTAGATACATATACACCTACCTATTTCTGGCTGCTGTGTAAACATACGTGGAAGCTAGGACAAACTGGACAATATCAGAGATGGAAAAGGGAGGAGGAGAAAGTTTTTGTATTTTTCTTAAATATACAAATGCCATTTCATACAGGCTATGCTGGTTTTCTATGTTTCATGCACACATTGAGATATTTTTCCCTTTCACAATAATATGCTACATCTGTATAGTAAAAAAACTAGATAAAATTGCTTTAAAGAAAGTTTCATTTTTCTTAGATGACTTTTGTTGGGCACTACTTATACATAATTACGTCTTTGTTATGGTCTGCACTTAGATGTAAGTGGGCACAAATTGCCCAGAAAGAGATCTGCATGAAAGAAAGAGGAGACCGAAAGGCTCTGGGTCAGAAGAGGGAGGTGCACCCTCAGCTAAACTCTCCTTTCTCAAAAACATAGCTCCAAATTTATTAGTAAACATGGAAAAACTAGCCTGAGTTGAGAACTTTCTACAGGGCACTTTGTATTTATGCAAATACTTTTTGGAGTCTGACATACGCATAATTACTGCTCTTGCTGGTATTCAGCCCTATTTCTGCAGCCCACGGTAGCTGTGTAGGTCTTACAGCGTTGCTGAAAACTAGTCAGCTGGACAAGCCTGACTACTGAATTCCATGTAGTCTCTTTGGAATGTACAAAAGAAGCATGAGGTGACCTCGGGGGCGGTGTTGGAGGAAGCTGTCTATGAGCATCCTTTGTAGCATGAATTGGATAACTTTGCAAGTATCCCTTTTTCCCCCACAAAGCTCTTCATCGTGTCCCTTCAAAGACATGAATCTTGCCTTATAGCGTTAACACAGTTTCTTTCTCCTTTTCAGTCCCCATTAAAGTCAGTTATGTCCTTGTTTAAATTATCACCATAGTTAGTATTATGTTGTTTGGGGTTGAAGTCTTTTTTCTTTGTTTACATCTTGGCCTAGATAAGTGACAGAGCATGCAAACCTGAGGTTTTGTATTTGAAGTTGCAGAAACCACTATGTCTGTTCCCACAAGCATGTGGACTTTTTCTCTTTAAATATATGGCAATACCATGTTTTCTCTTCTGATGCTCTGTGTTCAAATACAGGATTTACTTTTTCCTGCTTGTTCACAGGTCTTGACATAACATCTTAGAAATGCTACTTAGATATTTCTAAGACAGTGAAGCACTGGCAAAAATAATAATAATAGTAAAAAAAACCCCAACTGTTCTGAAGATGAAAGAAACAAATCTCTATTTATGGATGCTTGCTTAGTTCCATGCTTAACACATCAGCTTCAATCACAGCCACTAGGAAGTTTTGAACTTTTTTTATTGTTGTTTGAATTTTTGAAAATTAATCAGATATATCATTTAATCCTTATAAACTGTCCCATTTTTCCCCCTGTTTGTTTAATTTTAGTTTAGCAGATAGGCTTTTTACACTTGATAGATTACTTTCTTTGGTCCATGCAATTGTCTCTTGAAAATCCTTCACAGGCATGAAGAAGGGATGGGTTCGTACTGACAGGCTTGGGTTTCCCTTCCCTGCTCTTCTTTCCCCTTCCTGTATGTGTGTTTTAAAATTGTCCCTTCCTCTGTCTGTCCTCCAGCCCCTTTTCCCCCCAAGTCTATAATGCTCACATGTGCTGTGAATTTCAGTTTCAAGGACTGTTTGGCCATTTGAAGCAAGAAGAAAAGGTCCCATTCCATATTTTTGAAGTGTAAAACTTGCTTTTCATTTCCTTTTCATGATGTATCTGGAAATGTCGCAAACATTTGATGTGAAATTCTTCAATGAAAGTGAGACCTGCCTGTAAATCAAGCTGCCCCACGAGCCTGAGATGGGCTCAGCACTGTCACCGGTGTGACCATCACTTTCTTGCATGGTCCTGGACTTCCAAACTCCACAGGGAGGAGGTGACAGAAGCGGCAGAAGGAGCTCCTGTTCAGGTACTTGGGGTATTTACATGGTGTTCCCCAAGGAAGAGTTTACTAGTTTTAGGGACTTGATCTCAGACCTTCAAAATGGTTTTAGTGATACACTGCTTCTGGAAGCAACATGTACTGGGGTGTGAGTTTCCTGCTTTTCCTCACAGCAGGAAAGGAATTTTCATTAAGCATGAAGGTGTTGGGTCAGCTGCTTTTGTAGGATGTTTTCTTCCTGAAACCTGTCAGTTGGAGGATCCTGTAACACCAAGCCCAGTGGTGTTGGAACAGCAATTGCAAGTTGCACAAAGGCAGATTCACACCAAGGTGCTTTTGGGCAGGACACTGACAGAGCAGTGACTTGAGATCATTACCAAGTTTGGTTTCTTTCAGTCGGAAGCACGATGCTGTGCCTTGTGCCGCTGCATCAGCACTCTTGCTCTGCTCTGGAAAAGTTTGGAAGCTCTGTGCGTTTTCATAAAGAGGACAGAAACCTAGCTACAGTGATGCTTATGGGGACCCCATTTGCATTTTGTCTTCAAAATGGAGTTAACGTGTTTAGAAAATAAGTTGCTAATACTGAGGAACAGGCTGAAGAGGTTAATTTTTACCACTGGTTCATTTCAGGTTTTTTTGCACTGGTGGGAGAAGTCAGATGGCCCAGTTACGAATGCAGAACTGTCACAGCCTCGAAAAATAATTGAATTTTTCCCTTTCAAAGAGCAAAACTATACTAGATGTAATTCTGTTTCAGTCCCTCTTGTATCTAGCATGATTTTAGCATAATTTTGAAGTCATGGGGGACTTTCTTAACATCCCATCCCTATTTCACATGAGCTGTCACCTGAGGTGATTCGTACTTCTTTAAATGTACTCTCCCTTGAAAGTAAGTCCTTAAATACTCTGCATAAGTTCTGAATGGTTGAGTTGCCTCTGATACAGTTAGATTACAACTGTTATTTCTGTATAGATGTGACTTTTATCTGTATAATTTTTAAGTACACAAAAACAGGGTTAACATTAAAGTTGTCATCTGCTCAGCTGTAATCTGAGTTTGCTTTTAGGGTCTTTTAAAACCTCTGAAGTGTCCCAATGTTTCTTATCAATAAAGGTCACTTTCTTGTGTAGCTAGTGCAATTGCTATTAAGTTAGCCTACTGAGAGCCTTATGTCTTAAGGAGCCTTTATGATGATATTTCTAGACAAAGTAGCACTTACACTAGCTTCATAATTTTTCCCTAAGGTAAAAATTCTGCAATCCACTTGAATCAGAAAATATCTTTCTTTTCCAGCCTTAAACCTGTTAATCTTTTAAAATAATAATGAAAAATGGATGCATTAAAGATCGGTCATTAAATACAGGATCAGTGGAATAAAAACTGACTGGTCCTTCCTACCCCTGCTTTTATTTCTCCCATGGTCCTCACAGGCAAGGGAAGCCAGTATCTTGAAGACTTTCCTGATGTAGCAAGTCCAAGATGCAGCCTTCCCTGTCTGCCCGCTCTGTGAAATCTCCCATCCTTGTCTCTCACCCTGCTACTGAAGTTCTGTGCTGCCGCTTTTCTAGCCTGGGTGAAAGCGGCCTTGTCCCACTTACATCAATTCTGTATATTGCTTGAAAGAGCATTTCCCAAGCCTGTGGCTTTGATCATATCATCCCTCTTTACATCTTTTTGTTGGTTCTTTCTTCCTTCTTGTACTCAGTGTTGAAACTCTTGATAAGATATCCTAGCATTATCTATCATCTCTCATTTATTATCAAAATGTTGGTTTCCTGTCTCCATAATGCCATCTTAAGTCACCTTGTCATTACGCTTTCAGTTATCTTTTTGCTTTGTTTTACATCCTTTCCACCAGGGAAGAGCTAATGCTGTTAAATCAGTTCAGTGTGCTCCACTGTGTTATGGTCGTCTTTTAATTTACCTTGTGTCACCAGGCAATCTTGCAAAATGAATATTAGTAACTCTTCAATTAAGACCTGGAAAAAGATCTTTTCAGAAGGACCTGCATTTATACTTGTAACAGTGCATCTGGAGAATCATATCTGCTGGGAAGACTTTTCTGGAGAGATGGTAGGCAAGAGCTTGTAACGCAACAGAAACTTGCTGAGGTGTCTTCGCTGATTACAGAGAACAAGTCTAGTCCAGTGGCATTTCTAGATGAGTGGACTTGTGTGCAAGGAGAATTACCATTAGTTAGAAAAACAAATTGTCCTGTGAAGGAAGATTAAAAAAATAATGTTAATACAAGATAAAGGATAGCTTAAAGAATGCTGAAATAAAATACAACTTATTATGGTGCTCTTTGGTATTGAAGGTCCTAAACAAATTCGGTATGTATTTTCTGGTGTTTCACAAAATAATTTGTGCAGGTGTGGTGGCTGTGGGAGCAAAGGTAGCTCTGTCATTTTGGAAGACTCAAAGCGTTGCTTTGTGGCCTCTCAGAGGGGAAGCGGCCTTCTTTCAGGAGCTGGGAATTGCGGTATGAATTGCACTTCTCTTTCACTGACCAAGCGCTTTTCTCCATGTACGAAAAAGGAGCGACATGGGTCCAACCCACATTGTGGTTCCAAGCGTTAATTAAGTAACTCTGTTTAATACCATTCTGGAAAGCCGAGGGGTTTTTGTTGTTGTCTTTTCAGGTTTGGTGGTGGTTTTGAGGTTTTGGGGGGTTTTTTTGGGTTTTTTTGTGTTGTTTTTTTTTTTAACAGATGCCTGAAAGTCTTAAGCCCAGTTTTGTCTGCCAGATTATTCAAAAATGTGCTACATTCATTAGCTCCTAGTGAAGGCAGTTGGCAATGCTACTGTGTGGTCATTTCATTAAAAAACAAACCCACCAAAAAACCCAAACAACACAACTTATTTATTAAGGGCTTAATCTATATTTCCAGTGTTCACATAAAAACAGTTGGTAGTGCATGACTACCAAAATAATTGGGACAGTGTTAGAAGAAATCAGAAAACTTCTGAACATAACTACTATTAGATATTTAGAAGAGATCAGCAAACAGTACCTTTCTTAAGTAACTTTCCTAAGAATTTGTATTATTTCTTTTCAATACACTAAGAATTATGAGGAAAAAGAATGTAATGGGTCTCTTGGAGGTGCCAAGTGAGATGTTTGTGGAACACTGTCATGGAGGTCTACTTGGTACCACAGCACTGTCATAAATAAAACTCAGTGGTGATAACTTGGAACAGAAAAGTTGTTTTGAGAAAGTACTGAGTGCTAACCGAAGGAAGGAGGGAGAAGATTAAATGAAAGAATTTCCTCTTTTAAGGACTGAAGGAAGCACAGCAAACAAGATGCACCCTGAAATTCAAATGTGACTGTACGTTTCGGTTTGTTAGAAATATGGTGGCATATTTCTTCTTAGTTTACAATGAGGGCAGCATTTTTTTAAAAGTTATTTTATTGTGAAAGTAAAGCATGAGAGAAGCACATGAGTATTGGAAGGGTCACAGAAAAGGCACAAAAATGCCAGCGCTGGACAGATTCCTGGCGCTGGCCATTTCCCTGTGCTGCGGTGTTGGTGCAAGCAGGAAGCGGGGATGGGGACAAGCCCCTTGGTTGCCCCTGCAGCCCCCTGGGATCCCCTTGGTGGGTTAAGTCAAGGCCGGTGCCCCATCGGTGGAGAGAAATGGGCAGGTGTGGGTACAGCTTCTCCGACGACTCAGGTGCTGGTGGTCCTTCTCCTCTGCTGACTGTGGAAGGGACGGGATAGATGGCTCAGACATAGTTGCAGTTTCTTGGCCATGTTGCTGCTTTTGGAAAGCTATTGCTGAACCTTGCTGCTGTAATGGTTAGAAACGGTTTAATTTCCAGCACGAATTTTTACTTTTCCTTAGCATAATATTCAGTACTGATAACTTAAAACTTGTAACACTGTGGTGTGTTGTGGTTTTTTTCCCCCCATATGTACTTTTCTGTGGAGTTGAAGCGTCTGTGAAACAGAAAAGATTTTTTTTCAAGCATAGCTTCCTTGTATCATCTCTTATAAATTATGTGGACCTAGTGGCAGTTTACAGAAGAGCAATGGAAGAATCTTCGTTCCCTGTGAAAATCTGTGCATACGCACATATATATCAGGCTTGAAAATCTGAAGGCACTTGGCATGACGACGGTGTGTGATCATGGAGGCCAAAAGGCTTATGCAATTTGGCCATCACTTCCCACTGAAACTGGTAACAAGCATGGGAATTGCCAGTAATGGTCACTGCCTATACATTGCATGGCTTGGGAAGAAATCTGATCTCTACCACAGGAGGGCTAGTTCAGGGGCAGCTTTTCCATCCTAATTGCTTTTTAAAGCAGTCGTGGCTTGTAGGTGTGTGGTAACTGAGGGAAGGGCGTAGCCGGCCTCTTTGCAATTAAAAATAATCTCGTTACCAGCACACAGGCACTTTGCTGTTCCTTTCTGTGGTTGAGGGAGTTTCGGGATGGATAAGTGGAGCCTAGAAGCAGATTTGGAAGGTGAGGAGGCACATGCTGGTGTTGGGGGTGGGGGCATCCCAGGGCTGAGATGTCTAACAGCATGGTGGCGCTCCTCATGTCACCGCCAACGTGTTTAGAGGTGTATGTGCCAGTTCATTGACTGAAATCTCTTGGGCTTTTGTAGCAGTTGCTAAGCAACTGCAAAACACTTCAAAACGGTGTATTTCTTCCTTACCCTGGGATTGTCCTTGCATCAGGGAGAGGAGAAGGGGGAGTGAGGAGCATGGTGGAGTGGCTGCCCAGCAGCCGCTCTCCTTCCTTCCACGTGTCACTGCCAAGGTGATGGAGAAGTGCCCAGACTTGCACTGCCCTCCCCTTGCAAATTCGCAACTCTTTTACACTGTCACAGCAATTTCATTTTTTTGAATGTGCGTAAATATTACCCTTGACAAGAGAAGATGCTGATTTTAAATGTTCCTCTGACAAAGAGCGAAAATCTCCAGCAAAACTTTGGTCTGTTAAGGTAGGCAATCAGATACGCATCAAAGGGGTGTAAAATGAGAGCTCTGCCGCTGCTGACCCACCCGTGCCCTTCACCCTTGGAGGACGAGGTGTGCTCTGAGCATGGGCATCAATGAAAATAACTTTAATTTTTGCACCACCTTAGCAAATCACATATTATAAAAACAGCCAGGTGTGTGAACCACCTCAGTGGTCGGCATGCCAGCTATTAAGATATAAATTCTGCTGTCGTTATTTCAAATTATTAGCTCCCATAAACTATGACTTACATGTAAGGATTATGTTCAGATTAGTGCAGCTTGAAATTGGCTGGTGCTTTGTGCATTTTTATCATTAAAATACGATGGCATCATTGGTGGTAATTTAGTTTTGGTGTTTGATTTATTTTCAAGCACCTTAGTTTTACAACTTATGTATTGTTGCTTGGCGGAAAGGCAGCTGCATGGGGATTGATGATCCAGAGCCATTAGTCTGCAGTAACAACTGTTGGTTCTCGGCCTTATCGGTTGTTTTTTTTCCAATTAAGATGCAGCTGTTGGGACTTCTGGAGTGTGTGGGGGATTATTTTACCTAATGATGTAAATGGGATAATCTTAAAGTAAGGATCTGTCCCTTAAAACAGTCAGGAAAAGACCAAGTTGTGAGACCTCAAAATTTAGAGAGTACTCCAGGCTGTGATTTTTGTTACAGTCTATGTAAAATGATCCTGTGGTTTTTTTCTCATGTAAGTGGCAGAGAATTAATGATTCAGAGAAGATTATACTGAAGAATTCTTCACACTGCGTGTTTTGTAACATAATAAGAGGAACGTACGTTTGCTAATCCCTTTGAATTTACAGTTTTCTTCTGATGTTTTGAGCACTCACAGGTACAGGGCTTTTTTACTTTTAGTGAACAGATACATTTGTGAGGGGTTTAACTTTTTTTTCCTCAGGTATGTGTTTAGATCTGTATGTGAAAATCCCTGAGCCACCTTTTTTCTTTTTTTTTTTTTTTAAGTTATAGCCTATAAATGTGGTAATCGGCAGGAGAGAGAACCAAACACACACACACAAAAATCATTGCAGTGTATTAAAGTTAGGAAGTGAAGCAGTCTGAAGATGATTAGTCCTAGATTTGAGCTTTATGTGTAACTTCACTTTGGCGCACTGATCCATAGGTGTTTTTTGAAAAGAATATCATGTACTCTTCCCCCAAACTCCATCCATGCTGCAGAAAGTCACTCATACCTAAGTAAGTGCATCCATGTTGGAAATCACATGAGTTAAACTGTAGTGCTGTGTATACATACATACATATATTTAGAAAGAGTGTGTGTGTATGCTACTATACACACACATACATAGTATGTTTTTACTGATGTATTTTCCCAGGTGGAAGATCCTTTGAACAGAAGAGGAGCTTCTCCTTTATGTCTTCCGAATGTGATTTTTGGAAAGGTTGGGGGTAAAGGGGGCCAGGGATCCTGGATTCCTGGCTTGCTTACTGCTGCTTTGTGTGGCAAAGGAAGGCGAGGAGCAATCCTGTGCTCATGTAAGTGTTTTTGGAGGGGTTTGCATAGTGTCTTTGGACACTGTTCCTTCTTTCCCTCCACTTTTTTAAAGGAATATAAATTATAACCAATTGTTTCAGCAAATTAATCAGAAGTGCTTTGGCATTACCTCCCAACTATAAATGATAACATCACCTAAAAGAATAAAAACTAAAAAAAAAAAAAGGAAGCTGAATATTTGACATATTCTCCCACCAATAGGAATTTTCATAATAGAAAACAGTGATCAACTTAAAATGGTAGTGCTACTGGCCAGCAATATTATAAACTGATAGGTCTAGCTCTTATTGACGCAACCACAAACCAATGCCTTTCTGTTTTATTTCAACCCAGCAAGAGTCAGAAAAAGTTCACATAATCTCAGTATTTTTCCAATGATTTTTATTGAACGGTGAGACCCCAAGGAGGTTGTTACAGCAGGCCTATGACAAAAAATACTTACATACAATGAGGTGCTATATTTCAATAGAAAGTATCCAAATACAAGTCTTGAAGATTTTCATTCAAATACTTGATGTGGTTTGAATAAGGATCATTATGTGAAAACTTGCTGGGATGGATGGGGCTCCTTGCCCTCATGGGATCCTGTGGTAGCCCTTACACAAAGGCGCTGCATGGTGTGGCTGGTTGGAGAGGGCTGGCTGTACGGAGAGCATTTGCTCTCAGGGTGATGGCTTGGTTTGTTTTTTGTTTGTTGGGTTTTTTAGCTATAAAGAAACTCATATTTTTATCAAATTTATGTGAATGTAGGACAGATAACTCTGGTCTGTGTGGATGTGATGACCGTGAAGATGATGTCTTTTGAACATTGAACTTTATATGAGAATGTTTTTAACTTGAATATTCTCAGTTTGAAGATTGTCTGATCAAGGATGGCAGGTTGACTTTTAGGGCATCTAGTGTTGTTTAATGTGCCCCAGGGTATCTGAGACAGCACGGTGGGCAGGATCCTGGTGTGTAAGCTCTGAAAGTGAGGTGTCACTGTGTTTTAAATAGTATTGTCACAAGGAAAGAGTGTCTCCTGCTTGTGAGCAGTCTGAAAAAGTAAAACCAGAGATGAGGTGTTAAAACTTTGTATGCCTGGGAACTGAAACTGGGAACTTAGCGAGTCCCAAGAACTGCTTTTTTTTGCTGGTGGTGGTGATTCTTTTTCTGCTTATGCAGGATCTATTCCTGCATGATAAACAAAAATTCTGTGTGCATCTTAATAAGTCTAAAAAAGCTGTAGGAATAGTTAAAAAAAAAAAAAACCAAACAAACACAAGCAAACAAAAAAACCCCAACAAATGACCAAAACTGAAAAAGTAAGAATTTTTATAACTTGGTCACTAACTTGATTATAGTGGATGTATAAAAAGTGGTCCGTTTTGGTAGTACATTATGTTACCATGGTAACATTGACTTACTAATTTAGAAACCCTTCAGGCTAGTTTTGAGAATGCTAACATTGCACTAGTATACCAAAACATGAAAAGACTTATTGTCAAAGAAACTGCTAAATGTTTAGGATGAGCCCCTTAGATACATGTGGACTTTTCCCCCCCCAGTTTCTATTAGGATTTACATTGTTTATAATATAAAAAAAATCTGTGACCAGAAATAGATTAATATTCATTCATCTTAATGGTTGCACTGTTTTGTCTTATTAATTTGTTTTATTTCCTTCTTGGAATTGGACCTTTGGGGTCCCATTGTGAAAGCCATGGTAGGTGCAACTTCTTTGCCCCTTGGCTACAGGAGGCTGTTATTGAGGGTATGTGCTTCCTACTCCCAGTACATGAACTGTATATCACACTCCAAGTCCTGGATATTAACAGGTTCTGCATCATCTTATTTGTGTGCGATCACAGATTTTTTTCCAATGGTACTTATATATACCAGCTGCACTTATATTTTACTACAATTCTTTTCTGCATATTTGAAAATTAAAAAAGCTACTGATTCAAATGTCCTATTGAAATGCTCTGTGACTAGTTTTATATTTATTCTCAATTAATAAACAATAAAAAAAAATTAAAATTACTAGCAGTAGGGAGGGTAAAGTGCTAATATTTGCTGCGAATGCAAATGCCTGTTTCCATGAAATGTGTCAATGTCCCTGTTTCTTATTACAGAATCACCCAGAATCCCAGAATGGTTCGGGTTGGAAGGGACTTTAAAGATCATTTAGTTCTAACCCCCCTGCCATGGGCAGGGACACCTCCCACTAGACCAGGTTGCTCAAAACCTCATGTAGCCTGGCCTTGAACACTTCTAGGGATGGGGCATCCACAACTTCCCTGGGCAACCTGTTCCAGCATCTCACCACTCTCACAGGAAAGAATTTCTTCCTGATATCCAATCTAAATCTCCTCTCTTTCAGTTTAAAACCGTTACCCCTTGTCCTATCACTACACTCCCTTATAAAGAGTCCCTCCCCATCCTTCCTGTAGGCCCCCCTTAGGTACTGGAAGGCCGCTATAAGGTCTTCTTGGAGCTTTCTCTTCTCCAGGCTGAACAACCTCAACTCTCTCATCCTGTCCTTGTAGCATAGGTGCTCCAGCCCTCTCATCATCTTTGTGGACCCCTTCCAACAGGTCCATGTCCTTCATGTGTTGGGGACTCCAGAGCTGGACACAGTACTCCAGGTGGGGTCTCACCTGAGCAGAGTAGAGAGGCAGAATCACCTCTCTCGACCTGCTGGCCACTACATCTATCATTTCCATTATCTTATTGTTTAAAAAAAAAAAATAAACAAGAAAAATCATCTGTTATACTCCCTGTCATGGGTAACTTCCTATACAGTGGAGTATTTTGTGGGCTCAACTCCTTGAACTGTTCTTGTAACACCCTCTAAGGCTGCTGTGAGCCCTTATTTCTTGGTGAGGCTGGCAAGAACTGTGGTTGTGTGGGACGAGCAAGGCATGTGCATGCCTGGGGTGCTGGGAAGTTATGGCCTTTTCACCGGATCTCATCACGGGTGATTTTTGGCAATGTTTCTTCACCCACAGCAGAAAACACCACATGCTTTTCTGCTGCATATCAGTATATGTGTGCACAACTGGATTTGTCACTTCTTTACATAACTCGGTTATGTTAAGCAAAGCCAATCTTAGCATGGGAAATAAGCAGTATTTATTAGACTTCAGTTTAATTGATTCTGCAGTCTAACTAAAGAAAGACTTTTGCCAGAAAAGAAGTGACCAGAAGAATGGAATATCAAGAAATACAGTTAAAACTGAGTTGACTGAACAGTGACTTCCTTTGCAGAAGTATATTAAACCAAATCTGCTTTGTAGTGACTTGGTGTGCTTCTTGTTGCAGGATAATTTCTTAAATCCTTTTAGGGGGCGGAGGTAGGTTTTAGTCTTATTTTTTTAAGTGGTACAGATCTGGAAATCAACAGCTAGGATTAGATCGCAACACCATCTTGGCCAAAATCTATGCTGTTCTAGATTCTGAGCTTTTATTTAAAAAAGAAAAAGAAAGTGGCGTTTTCTAGCTCTTCTGGTCATGAGGATTACTGTCAAACCTGTGAGCAGAATGCAGCTGAAGCAGTCATATCCTCATGTGTCTCTGTACTACCCAGAGCTCGGAGATGTTTTATCTACTCTACTAGCCTTGGAGAGTGTTGACTCTGAAGCGGAATGATGGCAGCTCATGTCTGAAGGCTGATGTATCTTCTCATCTGAACACTCAGTGAGTGTGCCTGTGTGCAGTGCTCCTCTGCAGGTCCAGGGGAAAGAAAAACCCAAACCAAAACAACACTGTGCTGTGTTTGTGCCAGGACTTGAAGCTTTCCCATAACCATTAATGCTGGGCAGGTATGAATTTATAAGGCGTAGCCAGCACTGTGAGCAGGGCATGTCGGATGCAGATACTTACATTAAATAAAATAGTTAACATTAAGATTTTTAAAGAAAAATTGAAGAAACCTAGAGATAAGCATCCACGTTTCTCATAATTAAATGCACCCGGAATTGAGCCAGGCTATAAATGGCGCTTCTCTTCCTTGTCCCCCCTATCTTTTTTTGGGGAGGACATTATTTTTTTATCCTGGATCAATTCTCTATCCTGATATTGCTGTGCCCCCACAAGCAGTTGTACCAGTGTAACCTGAGGGATATTTCTGAAGAGAGAAGAAGGTCTTGCTGCCACGCAGGAGGTGGGCAAGGCCACATCCCTGCTGGGGTATGGCTCCCCACAGCCTTATTGAAGTGCAGAAGGTGCCTGCAGCGATCTGTCGTCCTCACGGTGTCTTGCCTCTCACAGCCTGACCCTGGCCAGCCGCTTGGTGTCCACTGTCGTGGTGATGTGCTGCTGGGCCAAAATGGCCTAATTTTAGGTCAGAGAGGTAACAATCAGTGCTGGGATGATACCTAAGGAAGCCGGACTCGGGTTCGGATGGGCTCCAGACAAGATCTTGGAGTTATGTTGTGGTGCGCACCCACAGGCCCCTTCCAGAGGCACTTTGGTGCTGGAGGTGGTTCAGAAGGGAGCACTGGTGGGGGTGGAGCGGATAGGAGCCCAGCCTCATCTCCCCTTTACAGTGGGAAGACAGGAAGAGGAACAGTATGGGTGAAACACAACCACATTTGGCTGGGTTTCCATGCTCGGTGGTGAGGGCAAGCCTGAGCCGCTGGGATAGCAACTGTGGTGTTTTCCAGCTCGGCTGTGCTCCCCCTTCCATCCCAGCATGCCATCCCAGCCAGATGCCATGGCACGGGGGAGCATCGGTGACACGTGCTGTTGAGCCATCCCAGCTGTGTTTCAGCCACCCACTGCTCCCTTCCCCCCACAAAAGTAAATAAGTATTTAAAGCTTGAATTACATTGCCTAGCAGGAACAATTTCATATTTCTGCATGCTTCACTCCTTATAACCTAGCAACAGCAGCAATGGCATTTTGTCATTATCTGGAGATTAAAAAAAAAAAAGTCATTACTGTCTGTCTGGTTTTACCTGCTTAAACCACTGTTGTCAAAATATATTTTAGTTGAAGAATTTGTGTCCTACCAATTCACTCAGTTTAGTTTTCCCAGTTCCACCTCCCTTTGCTACTAATTGTATTTTTTCAGAGGTCTAAGAGGCTTTTCTCATCTGTGGTTGCTAGAGGACCTGTATCTCAAGGTTTTCTGAGCTTGAAATAGCATTTTGGTGATGCTGGGAGCAGGTACCCTACTCTAATTGCTTTCAGAGGTTTGGGGGTTATTTTTTCCTGGTTTTGTGTTTGGTTGTTTGTTTTTTTTTCTTTCTTTAAGTGTAGTATTTGCCTGCCTGCCCGTTGTGGAGACTAACGCATAAAGAAAAAGCCGAGGCCTTCCTCCAACAGAAGCAGCCACCTGCTGCCGTGCTGCAGCACAGAATGAGAAAGCAGAGCCTGGTTTGTGCCTTTCCACACTCCAAATCCACATGGCTGCTCACAGCCTCCTGCAGCCCTCCCACCGCTGGCTGCTTGGGGGCCAGTTTGTGAGCAGCCAATATGGGCAGCTTGGCTCTGTCCTCTCTCTGTCCCTTCACCTGGAAGGAAGGTTTGGGTGCGTCACCATGGAGGTGTTGCGACTGTCCCTTCCCACGTTCGGCGCTTAAGTCCTTAAGAAAGAACCAAGTCCTCTTCGGCACTTAAAGTTTGGTTTTATGCACTAGTAGCAGTACAGACTGGTTGGGTTTATAGAAGAATGACCCAGGATCCCTTTCCAAGCATGTTATTTGGATAATTTTTTTGTTGTATGTTTTTCTGCAAGGGCAGCAATGCATCCTCCTTGCTCCAGGGTGTATTTGTGTCTGGTTTGTCCTGGCTTCTCTGAAGACCTACTAAGAAGTTATTGTGGTACCTTATCCACACAGCGATGCTCCTCCGTGACACTGCTTGCAGGGCTGCTCGTTCACAACTTTTACTCCCAGTGACCCCAGCTTTTATTTAGCTATGCATTAATATTTGCTACGCCTGATGAGGCTGGGTTTTGCCGTGGGTGTCAGTGACACCAGTTGTGTGTTTTCTCGCAGTCTAGCGAAGGAATAGATGGAGAACAGAGCTGTTGTCAGGACTGGAATTAACATACCATATGGTGTCTGCATCACCTTTGTCTTCTATCACAGTTTACTGCAGAAAAATTATTGGAAAGTGCCTTTTATATCCAAACTCAAGTCTTCAGCGTAAATTGTTTCTCTTTCTTCCCCATGTTCGTGCATATTGCATGCAGAGACCCTGTTGTGCTTGGACTAGCAAATAAAAAAAAACAACCAAACAAAAACTCCTCAGGTGCTAAAGATAAACTAACTGTAACTCTATAAAGAATTATTTTCTACTGTTGCTTACATTTTAGGCAGCAATGTTGTTTAGCATTCCCAGTAGGTTGACATCTCTTGAAGCGTCTATTTTTCTCAAATATGGCAATATAATCTCTCATCCGTGGGTCTGTTACTGATGTTTTCTCTCATTGTTTCTCCTCAGTTTGTGGCTTCCCATTGCATTATTAAAGAAGTCAGTCTAAGCTTATATAACTTAAATTCTGGGTTGTTGAGGCTTTTTTCTTCAAAATAGATTATATTTTATTTGTGCTAGTATTTTAGAACTTTACTTTTGCTGAAGCCATTTTGACTTAATCTGATGGGTAGTATGATAAAACAGGATTTAACTGTTGCATCTTCCTTCAGAAGCTTTGTCCTTTGCATCTCCAAAAGACTTTAGTTTTGTCCTTTCTAAACTAAACTGATGATATGGAGGGAATTCAGATGCTGTATGAACCACATTCGCATTAGGAAGAGCTGGAAATACAAGTCTGGACAAATATTTAAAGTTCAAAAGAATCTAAAGAGGTCAGGAACATAAAATGCAAAACTGTAATTAACTTTACAAAAGATAATCCCAAATAAAACTATTGCAAGTAATGGAGAAACTTCAAAAAGGGTAATGCTGGAAAAAAAATGGGGAATAATACCAGCAAGGTTCTGAAATGTAATGGAGGGGGTATTACAGCTGTCGGCCGTATAAAGGTGGCCAACTGAGCATACTGCAGTGGGGAGCAGCGGTTCTTAAAGTCTGATCCTGCCTCCACTGGAGTTGGTGGGGGATCCCTATTGATGTTGGTTGGCATTGCAACAAGCTCTGTGTTTCTCCTGCGTGAACACCTCGAATGGGCAGTCAGTTGCAGGTGCTTTATCCCTTGGAGGAGATCGGTGATATTGGAAAGGCCATGAGGAAAGAAAAGCACAAATACAAGAAATAAAATGGAAGTACAAAAGAAATTTTCAACACAGGTGATTGTATTAGCAATCAGGATTAACAGAGGAAAAATATTTTAAAAATTTCTTTAATATTCATTTTGTAGATGCATAATCCCAGAGACTGATCTCCTACAAAAATTGGGAGGAGGCTCTAGCACTTGTGGTCTCTAGTACTAGATCTAGCAATTCGTTAGCTAAGAGATGGTGGAGAATATTATCTTCAGTTGGCAGGGTAATGGACTGGAGAAGGACTCAGCTCTTTTTCCTAACGTCTGTAATTCCTAATTACTTATTAGCCTTTTATATGTGTGAAAGTTATAACGAGAGTGCCTGTTTCACTGATTCTCCTGCAAATCTCTCATCAGAGAAAAAAATTGTATCCCATGAATGAACTTTGCTGTTTCTCTAAAAACCTATTAACTAAATTAGACAATACGAACTCTACTTATTATGACAGGTCTGGTTGTCATGATATAGAGATGATACTGGGTTTTCTTCCGTTTATGATTTCATTCTCAGCTCTTTCATGTAACCTACCTCCATTTACATAAAGTAAGCTTTTTCTCCCCTGAAACTAGATCTTTTCTGATACACCTCCTTCCTATCTTTTCTAAAACTGAAAATCTTCCCCTAGGCATCTACTAATCTGTGAATTTATCCAAAAAATAAAGTTTCTTCTAATACTTTGGCCCATCTAAATTGTTTTTCTCCTTTGTGACTCATTTGCAATGCCCAATGACAAGCTCAGCTGCTTTAGTTGCTAGTGAATATTCAGTAGGTGTAGCTTCTGCGATGATCTCTCTGTTAATCTTTGGCTAAGCCTACAGCCAGAGGGCAAAAATCCTTGCAAGTCATCTTCCCTTGGATTGCCTGCGCTGCCTGTGCTCGGGGACGCCCACGGTGGAGCGACACAACTTTGAACCAGTAGGAAAAAAGTTACGGGGCGAGCTAAAATACCCCGTATCGCTATCCATTAAGCTTTTCCCCTCTGGATTCATGTGTAGCTGAACACCTCAGTAGCGTCGGAACTGTTCTTCTGTAAAAACATGCTAGTTGCTGTGTTGTACCAAGTGTATGATCCTATTTATTATTTTTATTTTTTAAAGAACTACAGGAGGAAAAGAATAACTGTTGAGTCCAACAACTAGAAAGCAGTTCGAGCAGGCGTGGGCACAGAGGAGCCACCGGAGCTTGCGTTGCTCTGGAATGGCTTCAGGCACTGTGGGATGCTGGGTGCTGAGAATCTCCCCCTCCAGCCCTCTGGAGAAGAGGAGAGCCCCAAGGGAAGAGGGTCGGGGCTTTTCCCCCTTCACCTTCCACCAGCTGGGGACCCGGCTACTTTTCTCACCTTCCTGCAGCAATCAGGTACTTCCTCAAGGAGTTTTACTCTCTCAAACAGGGCTGGGTTGGCTCAGAAAGGTGGATATGCTGCCCGTTTGACAGCCTCAGCACCCAAAGTGCCATATTTATCATGAGCGAGGTCCAGCCTCGGCGCCGGCTCCCCCCTGGCATTTGTTATCACTGAGCCGAGGTGCCGGCGTGGCAGCAAGCAGCCTCCAGCAGAGATAACTCTTATCGCGTCTGCTGCTGGCTCAGCTCCGCTTTTCCTCACATGGTGACAATTTCTGCCTGCCATCAGTCCCCCCTCTTCGTGTCCCAGTCGTGCAGGCAGCAAACCCAGCCAAATGCCTTCCTGCAGTGTCAGTGTTTGCCCCTTCGGCCTCCAGCAGCAAACTTTGGGAAAGTTAATTCCCCTTCCTAATCATGTTGGCCCTTTCTTGACATCTTCAGCATTAAATATCTCCAGTGCTGACTTGGTTCTTTAAATTGCATTGGGATGGTCGTCTCATTCAAGACGCAGGTCAGCAGGAAAACAGCCAAGTGTGGGAAAAAACATGTCGTCGCCGTTCCCTGGGATTGGAGTGGCACGGGTGACCTAAATTTGAAATGTTCCGTACGCCAGGGCTGATCCAGCGTCCTGGGGCCGTGGCACATCTGGCTGCTGCAGCTGCAGACTGAGAAGTGCTTTTATTGAGGAGCAAGACCCTCCACCAGTTTAATCTGCTAAAATTTGGAGATGGGAAATCTGGAAGAAAATAGAGGGAAATAGAGAAAGCAAGGGAAAGAAACATAGAAAAAGAGAAGTTGTACTTGAGAAGCTTGAATGAAGCATGAGAGCGTGTATTCTGGTCATACACTGGGGTGTGTTTCTGCAGCTCAGTTTTTTCACTTTCTAGAACAGGCATGAAATCACTATATTTGCGTATATGAACAATAATAACAGCTTACAAAAGCAACACACTAGATTTTCTGGGTGGGGGGAGAAACCCAAGAGCTGCCTGAAGGCAAAACATTTCTAATTGTTATTTTTTTCCCCTTTCTTTTTTTGAGAGCTCCTTTTTTCTTGTGTTCCTTGCTGTTGCCCACACCGATGCTGGAGAGCATCTTTGCAGCCCGGAGACATGGATTCAGCAGGTGGCAGACGGTGCTCGGTGCTTCCTCCAGGTCACGGCTGCCACAGTTTGTCACCGTTTTCTCTGTGTGTGTGAGTGCGGGCACACATGTACAAGGTGTAGGAGTGCAAGTTTTTGGAGCACTTGGCAACAGCCCCCGCACATGCCGATCGTGATGCCTGCTCACAGAAGAATACAGAGCAGAAAAAGCCAGGGATGTTTTCCTGAGGAATAGTAAGATGCAGCTTGTAGAAGCATGCCTCGTTTTGCTTTTGCTGTTAGAAGCAGAT
The DNA here is from genome assembly GCA_013396915.1 of Stercorarius parasiticus. Taxonomy (NCBI): domain Eukaryota; kingdom Metazoa; phylum Chordata; class Aves; order Charadriiformes; family Stercorariidae; genus Stercorarius; species Stercorarius parasiticus. Next base: position 342,699 of record VWZL01004447.1, on the reverse strand, counting down.
ACGTTTTTGTTTATTTCCAGGCCACAAAATGCTCCTGACTACTTCTATCTTGAACCCCAGTGATGGCACCAGTACTCCAGGGAAGGGATCCTGTCATTCCTTCTTGGACAAGGGACAAACCCTGGGTCAGCGGTGATGACCCAGGAATAGTTTTTGCAAGGTCTGTCTAACGAATAAGAAAAATTATTTTGGTGGGGGTTTTGAACACAGCAGAAGTGAGGTTTTGGAGTGGATTCCCCCTCCCATCTTCTCCCCCCACTTCTCCTTGATTATGAGAAGCTTCTGGGTGGTTGTGCTGGTTGAACAGTCCAGAGGAAAACAGCAGCATTCCTGCAGGGGCTTGCAAGAATTTATACTGGGTTTTGCTGACACCTATTTTTATATCAGAGATGGCAAAAACGTACTGACATATCTAGTCTATCTGCTTGGGAATGGAGATTTCATTTCCATATGCATCCAGCCTTGCAGTGGGTTTAATAAGTTGGGTTACTTGTTTTAGCTCATGTGTGCTTCTGCCTTTCCCTGAAGCAGATCCAGAAAAGGCGTTGGACGAGCAGGCTTTGGGAAGGGAAAGACGATCTGATTTGCATCACAGAGAAAAAATTGAAGTTTCACAAAATTTGATGGCTACATTGGATATCGTATAGTTTTAGTCGGTCTATAAATGTTTTGTTCTGCTCTCTCCAAATCCTAGTAATCTGCGGGGATGCTGATCCTCTGTTAATTGTATTCTTTGGTATCTTAATCTAGGAGCTAAGTAACTTCTTTAATGAATGGCTTCACTTTCTATCTCTGGTAGTATTTCTGATATTTCTCACTTATTCTTACCTTCACCTGCTGTCCTGGTTTGGAAGGTAAATTCTGTTTACTCTCTATAAAATGTTTTACATCGTAAACAATGATATTTTACATAGGATCCTCATTCTCCTTTGCAGGAATTGGAAAGTATGCTGGGGAGAAAAGCAGTGATTTTTCTGGAGTTCAGGGTAAAATACTATAAATACATTATTCTATATACATGCAACGTAAAAAAAAAGGTTGTATTTCCAATGACACTTTTCAAGTTCTAAGTTATTTTTCTCACGCAGTACTGAAATTAATGGCAATATTTGGCATCTCAATCATTCATTTTCTACTATAGCTACTGATGATGAATGAAAGAAGATAAATGAATTCAAGTGCAAAAAAGCGCTATTTTATAAGGATTAGTAAGATACTGTAAAAAAAATCAAGAACTTGTAGAGAAATTTTCACTAGTATATATTTATCCCCAAGTGTCACATAAAAAAGGTGAAGTCTGCTACATTGATGTAATTTTGCCCTTCACTGTGAAAATGTAGTACATACAGATTTATTTAGCAGTTTGGTGGGGTTTCCCCCAAGTTATTGTGCTACTGTATACTTAAAGAGAAATGCACGTATATATTTAGGTCTTGCACATTTACTGATATGAATTTCTTCAGAAATACCAGTAGTTGTTCATCTTTCTGCGCTGTGGAAAGTAGGCATAAATTGATACTTGTAAAATTTTATGTTGATCCACTGTGAAGAAAATGAACAGATTTACCCAAAGACCATTTCCCAAAAAACGGGATGCTGTGTGTCTTTGGAAACCAGGAAGAAGGAATAAAAACGAGTAAACAGTTGTTCAATTTAAGTTTCATGTCATTACTGCCCAAATTTGTGTTATTGTCAGATTTTTCTTGTTCTGTCTTTTGCCTTCCATGTCTTTTATGAAACTTATAAACCTGATTTTTGGATGTACCTACTTATTCCTGTTTGATTTTGTCCCTTTTGCTTTTAGCCACATACTTTAATCCAGAACTCGTAATGATATTCAGGCTTTTAAAAAAAGTAAAATCAGTGATTTAGTGCACAGTTTGTCACTTTTAATTTCATAACAGCTGTAAGATAAATAAAATAATAACATTTTACAGCACAAGGGCAGGCAGTTTTTGAAATAACCACTTTCCATCCAAGATTACAGCTAAAAAAGAGGGGAAGTGCTAAGTTTCATAATTCACTGAAGTTTGACACTTTTAAAGTTTGCATTATAACAGCACTTCATAGGCTATAGATGGGGCTGTTTCAAGTTCTGTTGTAAATCTGACTTTACAAGGCTTTAATGTTTTGTAGGCTACTAAAAATCACTCTAGGATTGAATGTGTGAAATAAAAAAAAATTGGTATTTTTAATATATTTTAATGCTCAGGGCATTTTGTCATCTTACGATACCTATTTTCACCAAAATTTCATTGTTCTTGGATTTTGGAATAAATATTGAAGCTTACCTTTATGTCTGAGGGAAGAGGGGGGGAGAAAAAGAAAAGAAGGAAAAAAAAAAAGACAACGCAGAAATACAAGGCTTGTGTCTGCACAGTAAAGTATCAGCATGAGCCTTTGGCATAGGAGAAAAGGGCATAAATATTTAGCATGATACATATTGTAATAATAGTAACTAATTGTAATAATAACTACTAATTTTTTCACATGCTTAGAGCACGAGCCACCCCATGAGCTACGAAGGATAAGCTGTAAGTCCCTGAAAGTGAGCTTTTCTGGAAGACTGCCCCTCTGCACTGCACGTCTCTCCTTGTTTGAGAAGTCTGGGGTTAAGCAGGAGAAGAAGTGGTCTGACCTGAAATTTTGAGTTTTCACATAGTTTTTGCATAGTACTGTTTGAAGGATTCACCCGCTTGGCAACATAAAATGAAAATGCAAGCAGTTAGGAAGTGTGATTAAAAATATGATGGCACGTAAGCATAAAAAAATATGATGGCACGTAAGCAGGAGTGAGCTAACGCTACAAGTGGCCATTAGTCAGCAGGCTGCCCTTTGCCGTTTAAGTGATGTTGGTGCAAGGCTGTGCTCTAACACCCTCCTCAGGAGCTTTGTTCACTTTGTAGTGGTGATGCAAAAGCAGTTAAATGTTTGGCTCAGGAATACTGTATTACTATTACCCTTGATCCTGCCTCCCTTTGTAATTTACACTAGTTTTGTTCACTGCTGGAGTAGCCATTTCTGGCTCGATCGTCTGATCTGAGAAGAGCAAGATGCCTGGTGCAAGGGTGACAGCCAGCCCTGGGATGCCCCATGCAAGGGTGACAGCCAGCCCACCCATGGCCTGCCAGCAGGGCTTTCAGTGCCCTCCTCTGGGGGGAGGAAATAAGGTTAAGAGCAATGAATATAAGGGTGGGAGGGACCCTGGAGCAACGACCTACAAATTTCTCCTTGCTGTAGTCCTTCCCCTGTTTCTGCTGACTTGACATCACATTAATTTCCTTAGCGAGGCACAATAAGCTTTCAGAGGGCTAGGGGCTGGTGACGGTAGCACGCCATCCTTCTTTACCAGGTCAGGTTTTCCTGAGCATCTCTGCCATTGCTGTTCCTGGGCATTTCCATGCACATGTTGCCTGGCATATGGTTGCTGTTGGGGGAAGAAGGGAGAACTGGGGGAGCTGTTGCCTCTTCCCCCCACGTATCCCATACAGACCTGAGGGAGCCCCAGCAGTCACGAAACCAGTGGCACGCAATGTATTTTGGTCAACGGCACGCTGTTATTTTGAGTTTGTATGTTATTCGGCTGCTGGGAGGGATGTGCACTGCGCTGTGCTTATTTGGGCCAGCAGAGATAACCAGGCTTGGGTCGCGCAGGTGCACAAGAGACCTGCTAGGAGAAGAAGGGGAAATTAGTGTAGGGTAAAAACCGCTCCTAAAGATAGTGTGTCCTGTCACCTTGGTCCCTGGTGAGGTGGCCAACTGCCAGCTTCTCTTGCCCGGCTCCCACACAGCCTTAAGTGTGGTTTAAGGTGTGCTGGCTGTTTGTCTGACGTTGTTCTATGTAGGTAATTGCAGAAACTTGTGTTAAGAGACATAGGGGGAAGTACTTTTTTTAAGATTCTTAGGTATTGCCTACATTCTGGATATTTAAGAAGCTATGGTCCACAGCTTTCCTCGCAGTTAGGCAAGAAAAATCCCTTTTCTTTCCTTTAGACACTGCTGTTTCAAGGGAAGGAGAGATTTGCCTGTGAAATTTAGTCCCTTTCAGATATCTTCTGTTAGGAAAAAATCAAGGCTTTTTGTTAGTATTATTTTTACTATAGCCAGATCTACACTTGAACACTTTTGCAAGCTGTATTGTTTACTCAGGTTGTCTAATTGAGCTTAAAACTGCCAGGCAGCCGGGGACTTGTTTCCCTAGCTCTTGTCCATGAGGAATTACTGGAAAGGAAGAGGAGTTCCCCCAGGCAGCAAGGCAAGGACAGTAACTCAAGGTAGGTACACCAGGGCTCCTTCTAGAGGAAGGGAATTAAAGTATATTAAGTTTAGTGATATTAATACTCTATTGGCCTCAATTTACGTGCTTTGAATCCGTGTTGTATTGAAGTCATGCTCTATCAGGCAGGACAGTTGTTCAAGTGCCTGATATTGGGAGCGTGCACAATAGCAAAATCCTTTCATAATGCCGATACCTGGTTGGAGTGTATGTGGTTGCATGTTAGAAGCATAAGACGTAGGAGGTTTTGGTTTAGGAAGTGTAAAATAATGTGCCTTCAGGCAGCTGTGCAGCTTTGGTGTGAGGAAGACTGCGGAGGGTGGTTTCACAGGTGCAATGTGAAAAAACGTGTGTGTGTTTTAACCCTCTCTGCCTTCTGTAGTTTCATTTCAAAATACAGAAGCTGTGCTTTATCCAGTTTCTATTCCTGGTGACGGTTTAGTTAAGGGGCGGAAACACAGGCCAGTTTGAACACAGAGCAGTTGTTTGCTTCATTTTTGATGTTCATTGGTATCAGCAGCGCCTGGTGAATTGGCAGCACAACAAGTCCTGTGATAAGGATGACTGGGCAGTAGACCCTCCCCACGCTCCGACTTGAAAACTTCTGGATATCTTCTGCTCTGAATGGGATTAAACATAACTGGGGGGTATGTTATTACGTATAGTGAGAAAACATCCGAGTGATTTTTCTTCTTGAGAGGTGCTGTTTGGATTTGAAGGGGAAGGCGGAGAACCCGAAACTTCTCTGTGTCAACATCGTGATGCTGAGTGCCTGGTTGTAGGTACCATCTCTGCTTGGGTTTTGGAGGTCACCAAATAAAGACGGGTTTAGGCACATATGGTTTTAATGACATAACCTTTTGGGTATGGCTTTGTGTACGTTTCAACTACCAGGTCAGAAAATAGGAGTAGTTGTACTAAGCCCTTTGCCACGTGTTTGTTGAGGTTGTAGAAGCACAGTGGCAAGGGTTACTTTTGCATTGTGTAGAAAGTGAGTTCTTCCTTGGACATCTGCTTATTTTTACATTTGAGTGTGTGTGTGTGGATTTGGCTAAAGAACATGTGTTCACACAGTTGTGCTGTTTAAATTATTGTGGGGTGACTCAGTGTGTATTCACTGCTGTCATCCCACAGCCACTGCGACAGAATGTTTTATTGTCTGAAGACAATGCTAATAATGGTAGCATTAAAACCATATTGGAGTTTCACAAGAAAATATTCCGTTCCCAGAACTGCCAAGTGACTAAGAGATTTGCCATTGTCAGACACGGGGAACAGGAGGTGACCTGCAGCACAGGCAGTGTCCTCTGCTGCAGCTGGGCTGGGCTGGGCTGCCCTGCCTCTCTCTGCTCCTGCTCTGCGGGAGCTGCTCCAGGGTTTCTCACAGCAGCGGGCACTCTTTGCAAAGCAAGTTCTCCAGCATTCGGCTGCCTTGAGAGCTGTCATAACACAAGGGCGATCCTACCCTAAGCTGCTTTCGTCTAACAGGTGAGCCATCCACCAGCATCCTGGACAGCTGAAACCGGTCCGCTTCTGGCCACCCCTTACCTATTGCTGCTGTGGTGCTTGGCCCCACCAGGTAGGCAGTTTGCTGAAGAAGAACTCAGTATAGGTTTAGTGCTTTGCAATTAATAAGCTGTGGGTGCTATAGCAGTCCCATAACTTACAACAAAGCGATTCAGAAGTGAAGCATTTTACATTAGTCATGTTTTTCTTTACCAGGAGCTTTGGTGGAGAGATTGTAGGATGAAAGCAATCTGTGTGTGACTAGTGGAGGACAGCTATGTTGTCATTGTAACTGAGGTATAGCTTATAAATGCAAATAAATTGTCAGTACAAAATTAATAAACATTACATATGTTATTAATCCCTAGCATCGCCTCTTATTGTGTAAAGATAATAGTAACTTCGTTATCAAAAGAGTTGGTAATAATGCTTGGAACCTGAAAACAAAGATGCAGTGGCAGGAGCCGTATACATTTATTCTTTTGTAGGAAATATGAGGGTGGAAATGTTTTACCTTTAATATGTACTCCTTTTCAGTGGGTTCCTGGTATACTGTTCTAATAATCATATTGCATAGCATAGACAACATGATGAGAAAATAAAGTGAAGAAGAGATTGCTGACAGTGCAGAGACACTGGTTGGAAACCTCACCAACCTTAAACCACATTTGTAGTACCATGGCTTACATGCAGTGTGGAAAACATCTGCAGCATAGAGCCATTTGGAGGTTCATCAATGAGCACATTGATATTACCATTGCAAATTTCGCTTCATATGGATTAGTAACTAGCAGATAAGACAGCTGTGAATCCAGACCCTGAGATCTTGCACTGAACATCTCTAAGATGCTCAGCCACTGAGCAGGACTTGCTTCTGTAATGACTCCCTTCTCCCAGTAGTTTTTCCCAGGAGCTATGTGACAAAAGTACCAGAGGGTTGTGCTTTGATTTCAGTAGCTTCATTATGGAGTTGTGCCCATCTCTTAAAATGGATGTTTTGAAAATGTAGTTTGTGTTTGATTGGGATACTGGAAAAAAAAAGAGCTGATTTAAGGAAACTGAAATGGGGGAAGAGAGTCACATGTTTTACAGTCTTGAGATTCCGGGCATCCTTGCTGTGAAAAATGGGAGTTTATTTAATTAGCCAGTTTCTGTGGGGGTTTGCTGAGTTGCTTTAGTTCGTTTGTTCTCTGTCAGTTTCTAATAATGCTGTTATTTATTTCCACTAAACAGAAAAAAATGAGTTTGGTGATCTTTATTGCTTTATGTCTGCTAGGAATGCTGCTTCTGAGTTGTATCACTACAAATATTTGTATATTCTTACCTGTACTGTTGGCAGAAACATTGCGGAGAATCAAACAGTTAAGCCTAACTCAAGATCTTCTATTTAATTTTGATAAAATCATTGTATGGTTCTGCCTAAACGTGATCTTCCATGAACTGCAAGGAGCAGATCACATCACTATTATCAAACTGGCTAGTTCAGTCAACGTGATACGTACCACAGAACTTTATGTGGGACCCTTGGTGATTTCCCTGCCTAGTACGTGCTTTGTGGCATCAGAAAATCTCCTTTGATTAGGGTTTCTAAGTAGCAGTGTTTGTTATACCCACCGCTTAGTTCTGTCCCAGCATATCCTGCATGTCACTGCATGTCCCTGCGTATCTGTATCACCAGAACAGCGTATTTGGGGCTTCCATAGCATATTCAGTGCTACAGGCTTGCACAGAATGGCACAGCCCATCAGCCCCCTGTTCCTCTGCTGACAGTTAAACACTGGCATCAGCAGCTTCTTGTCCTTCTCAGCCCTTCGCTGAACTGGTTCCTAAATGCTGTACACAAAGAACTCCTGCACAGCACTGCCTGTTAACTAACTGCCTTGCTGAATATGTTACAGGTGCCCGCTGCTAAAAAAGGAGAGATCATACCTGTTTTTTTCCTCAGTAGTCCTTGTTCTGCGTCCTCATGTTTTCTTGATTTCCTCAAGTCATCCTGTTTTATGTGCTGTTGACAGCTAAATCACTGAGAGATGCAAAAAGCAGAAGAGCAGAGGAAATGCCCAGAGCATACTGAGCAGCAAATATTTTAGTCTTTCAAGAATAGAAAAAAAACGAGTGATAGAATGAAATGGATATCTACGGTGATGGATTTTAACATGTGAATTGCAATATTTATTACTGTCTTGCCCATGTTTGGATCACTTGCTGCTGAGGACAGGATGAGGCAAAGAGACACCAATTTTTGGTACCACTGAAACAGAGGTAACAAGATGAGATCAGAGAATCGTGTAGGTTGGAGGGGGCCTCCAGAGGTCACCTGGTCTATCCTGCTGCCCAAATCAGGTCCCATTGGATCAGGTTCCTCAGGGCCTAGGCGTAGGACAGTTTTGAGTATCTCCAAAGACGGAGGTCCATCAGACCTTCTGGGCTCCATGATGACAAAAAGACTTTTCTCCCTGTATAGAGCCAGGATTTCCCATATGGCAGCTCTGTCTGATGCTTCCCCTCCCTGTGTGCCTTTGAGGACAGTCTGTGTCCTCTCCTATCATACAGTTGCAGACAGTGGGTAGGTCCCCTGCAGCCCTCTCTTTTCAGGGCTGAGCAAACACAGTGCTCTCCCCCTCTCCTTCTATGGTCCAGCCCCACAACTCGCTCTGGTGGGTCAACATGGGTCTGGCACCCGTCAGGCAGCATGTCTACGGGACGAGCTCTCTTTTTCCTGTGCTGCATCCCAGATATATTCCAGAGTCTGGTTCCCATTTTCATATCAACTGGTCTTAAACTGTCCCTTTTTTCTACCTTTCTGTGCAACATCTCCAACAAAGTAACATTATCAGATGGCTGTATATACTATGATGTCACACCAAATTCTATGGTATGGTAACAGAAAAGAAAAAAGCAATTGATATTTCTTAGCTCAGTTATTTTTAGCTCTCGATGTGTTCATTCTTACAACTATTCCCATCCAGCAAGAATCGATCCTGACTTTTTTTCTTTAAGAACTTAAAACATGTTGGCTAGTATAAAATTAAATATTCTGCAGTCAGATACAAACATCCAACCCAAAAAGGTGGATGCTACTCCAGATCCAGGATCCAGGTGTAAATCATATTCTCTTAGTGATGGAAGTGGAAAAATGGTGCTTAAAAATATTTTCTGCTCCTTCCATATTTTTTTTTTTTTTTTAGATTAGGTTGCCTCTGGTATTTCAAGAGCCTTTATACAGATACTGTATACTATCGTGGCAAATCCAAACACAGTTTAGCAGGGCAAAGCACAGTTGGAGACTGGCTCAGTGCCCAGAGTCTGCTTTTAACCTCCGCAAAGGCCCTTCTCTTTCTCAGCAGTGCTGAGTGTGGTGTAGATATCCAACGTTTTCTAGTTGGGGAGGAAAAAAAAAGAAAATTTCAAGATAGAATTTCTAAATCTCAGTGAAACACGTGTTACGAGTACTGGCCTGAAAAGAGGTTATCAGTTTGTAAAGATCCTAAGAAGCAGGATCAGGCATATTGTGCACCTCCAGGTTAATGAGCTGAGAGCTACGGCAACTGATGAATTCTCATTTAATTTTTTAAGATATCCATTATCTCCTAGCTGAAAATTCACACGCAATTATTCTGCATGTATATTCTAAAAGCATTATGGTTTTCCGAGTATGTAATATGAAATGGTAGGTTTCAACTTTTCTTGATGTGCAGACCGTTAAATGTTGTCTGATGTATGGTGTATGAATTCTATATGGCAATTTTAGAGTTTGGACAATACATTTTCTTATAGATATTTTTGAGAATTCTTCTGGAATAATCCACAGACTCATCAAGGAACTATTGACTATAGGTTAAAACAAATAACATGTCGAGAGATTGACAACTTGATTCTACGTTGCTATTCCTCACCGACTGAAGAAATTGGAACTGTCTCTCCCTCCCTAAAATAGAGTAATACCAATACAATATTGATCCATTCCGGAAGAGCTGTTGCTCATAGCATGATGCTCCTTTTGGAACTTGACATAGTGTGCATCCTTTTACAAGGTACATGAATAAAACATTAGAAAGGTAGAGTTTGTGACCTAGTTAGGAGTTATGTGCATGATGTCTTCTCCTTGGTTGAACTGAGGAAACAACTGAAATAGAGCAGGGGATATCTTTACATATGAGAAATCTTGTCTTAATTTTTGTGTTTTAGCTTCTTTTAATGAAAGGGGCATTTATGAGCGTGTGCTCATTTGATTTTGGACTGAACATAAAACAGCTAGACATCAGAAAACTTAATATGCATAGTGAAATTTAATTAGATAACTGCATAAAAATCAAAGGGTTTGGTTTTTTGGTTTTTTTTTTTTTTTTTGTAGAGAGGGAGCAAGAATCCCCTTTTGGTACTAGAGCACATATGTAGCCGAGTCCTATTTTCATCTCCTCCTCTTCACCAAGAGGTGTTAGTAACAGAAGTGTGTGATCTGCTGCCAAGGGTGATAGACCAGGGATATTGGGAGGAATGGACTGTATTCCTTACATCTTGCATGGTGCCGCCTTCATCTAGCAAAGGTGCATGAGGTCTAACTTTTCAAAAGGTAGCCTTTGACTTTGTGCGCTCCAGTTTAAATTGCTGCACTCGGTTTTCAGAGACACCAAGCACCTACTTCTTCATAATCACAGTTTGGCTTGCGAATGCCAAGTACCTCTTGAAAGCATGCACAAAGTCTCTGAATTTAGGATTAATTAACCATTTCCATGAAAAATACAGGCCTAATATTTTTAGTACCTCAATTCACCTTTTGGTAAAAATTATGCAAAAATCCATCTGTCTATAAAAATGTTTTGATATCTGTATCACACATGATAACTGTTGGGAAAGGTAATATGCTTCAGTTATGCTCCGATTATGCTGCTCCAACTATAGTCAGTCATTTTCTTTTGTGGTAGATTAGGCAAAACTAAGTACAATTAGATCTGCTGAAACATCTGTTCAACATTAACTCTTAGAATGAGAGATTACTTGCAGTTTTTTGTGAATCATAATTATTGCAAGACTTTTTTTTAAAATAAATAAATAACCAAAACCAACACAGCTATGCAAGTGGAGAAATGGAGGATTCCATTGTGGAAAACACCAGGTATACTTTTTCAGTGAGATAAGAAAGTAGCACATCCATATGTGAGTATTTCGCATAAACCATTCAACCTTTTAAGTCACCATTTGCTGTCACTACCAAAGCCAGCAAAGTTTCCCCGTGATTCATGCAGGAAAAGGTCATTGATGACCTGAATTTCTTTCTCTTAAAAATTTCCATTTAGCTTTTGTGTTTCTGGAACTGTCTTGTGGGGTGGTGTGTTGTTTTTCTTTTTTTTGTTTTCCCCCATTACGATAACTTTTTCCAAAACGGCAGTAAGATAAATATTTTTATAAGAAAGACTGTGTGCTCCCCAGCGGAGCTCGGGCTGCGGCTTTGAGCTCCCTCTCCATTCATTTACAGGTTGGCCGGGTTGGGCACAAAACAGTCTTCTCTGTGTGTCTGTGTGTGTTAGTGTGTGGTCTCCTGATTAAGATTTGTTATCATCCAGGTAGTTCAAATGAGGTTGTGTGTGTGGTTTTCACTTTTCCTGTTGTGGTATTTCTATGGTTTTAATGTTCGGGGTCAAGACTTCACTAAACCTGTATGAAGGCAAAAAACAGAACAGCTATGGAAAGTATATTTAGGTATAAATATTTTAGCTTATCATAACAAGACAGACTGCAAACCGTAAGATGCTTTTAGTGGGCATGACGTTGCCTAAGAAAACACCTGGAAGTTGCTTTATAATAATTTTATTCCATTTTTCTTTTCCTTCATTTTTCATCAGCAAGGGGAAACAGTCCTTTTATTAGTTTTGATTATTATTCTTTAAGATTCAGATCTCTGAGTCTAAACCAAGATAAATTTGGGCAATTCTCAAGTTGTGAATATCTAAGGAAAAGCCAGGTTCTGTCTCAGGAAAAAAACCTCCCTGGTTTTTGGCAAGTAAAAATGGGAAGAATTGGGTACACTCCCTAAATCCTCACCGTGGTGCCTTGTTTGCTTATCCCAGGCGCGGGGCTCACCATCCTCTTCAGTTAAGAGCTGCTGAAGAAGATCTGTCCTTGGCATTGCCTTGGAGAATTGTTTATGAGCCATGTCCCTCTGCTGATAGTATCCAGGGCCAGATGTCTCTTTCATTCTTCAGATGTATCTCAAATAAGTAATCCAGATGTTAAGCTGGCCTCTTTCTCCCTTTTAAAACCCTCACCGGGATCCTGCTTGTGTGGCAGACATAGCATGGTGCTTTCTTTTTATTGTAAGGATGCTGAACTGACAAGCAGCCAACTAAAGGGACCATTGGTGAGACTAAGTGGAATTTTATGGCCCTGCTGATTGGGAGTGTATGTGAACTCAGAAGGATCAGGTATCTTTAGAGATAAGGCTAACCCACAGAAAAAGTAGGTATGCTAGCCAGAAAGAGAAGAAAATCTTTATTTTCCTATGTTGCTTTTGCTTTTCAATGACTCTGAGTCCTAAAAGTCTCAACCCCATTACAAAGACACATATTATTTAATGAGTCTTCTAAATGTGGCATGTTACTAGAACGTCCTAGCACTATAGGTGGAGGGAAAGCTTTGGTCCTGCCAGCATCCAGCCTGCGTGTGGATGTCTTCAAGTCAGTCAGTCTTGGAAAGGAGCATCACTCCTTCCTTTTGCTTGCCAAATGCTCAAAATAATACATATCTGCAAATGGTAGAAATGTTAGGAATTTATCTAGCTACAAATTTAATTTTAAGATCCCCAGATCTCCTTATAGTAATTGTTAATGCTTTTCCTTGACCTTGATTTCGCCAGCACATGAGAAATTAGGTGTTGAAATTAGGATAACGAGCAATTGTGGTATGCCAGCTGCCTGGCTATTGTGGAGTGTTTTTTTCCTAGGCATTCCGAAAGCATTTTTTGGAGATAAATTTGAATGAGACTGTGGGATTTTGTAGACAACAAAGCTACAGACAATCGTCTGTTCAGAGGCGAATGTGGTAGTTCACACCCCTATAATTGGTTGATTTGAAAATTATTGAAGAAATTAATATTTTTTTTTTTTTTACAGTCCAACTCTAGTCCATAGTTTCTTACCTTGGTTTCTGTGCTTCCTGTCTAGTTGTTATGCTTCTTCTGCCCTTAGAAAAGGAGGCTAAATCCTCCAGCTGAAGCTCAGGAGTTAAACTGGCTTGTGTACGTAGCTCAGTTTCATGGATTTTTGTGATTTTGAGAAGTTTGACATCAGCTTTCTGTGTGCTGCTTTAGATCTGAAATGTTTGAATTTTTTTTTAAATATTTTTATTTCTTTCTTTTTTTCCCTCTATTTTTTTAGAAAGAATTGGAAAGATAAGGACAGTTGCTTTAATGATTGATGTTGAGGCCAGAGTTCAATTACATCCCATGCACCTGTTTAGTAAGAGGCAGTTCTTTGCACAGATCTCAGCTACCGTGCCTTTAGCACTATATCAGCATATCTGTTATTGATTTTTAAGAGAAGTACTATGGGACGGGACCACTTACTGTTCCTAAATCAAAGGATTGTGGAGACCAGTCTTCTGTGTTGCGGTGATACAGATCTGCTATCACTGGCCTTGTTAGGTTACTTAAAGGGGGAAAAAAAAAAATCTAAGAGTGGCAATGAGAAATAAATGGAGTGGTAACTGTGCACAGCTGTCAGTGCAGCCATGCCAATGAGGATACCTTGCTGCACCCTGCCTTTGTACTATGTTGGGCTGATAAAATGCTAGTGGAGCTCTGTTATCACAACAGTTCATCCACTTAAAACAGTGGATTAATGTATGGTTCCACCTTGGGCTGTTCATCGGGCACCTACAAAATCCAGTGCCTGAGGATTTGCTCTCCTTCTAGTGGAGGTACCCGAGCCCCCACAGGTGGTTGTCTCTGGTGGTTCTTCATGGTTGGTCCCGTCTATGTGTGAAATGTATAGACTGGAGAACATTGTGCTGTCGTGTTGAAGAGCTTACATAGTACTTGGTCTGACTCCATATTACTCTGTCAGCCTTATCCATTAACAGTTCTGTCACTGCACGCTCCTTTTGAGGGTGCTAAACAGAGTTGTTGGTGTTTTGTTTCATAGCATGAACGTTGAAACCAGTCATGTGCTTAAAAGCTCCACAGAACATTAATCTGCTTGGGTTTTGTTTGTCAATTTTCCTTGGTCATTGCTGTCCTGGGTCCATATCCAAGCTCAGTGAAGCTTATGTGATGTGTCCCTTCCTAGTGATTTCACGTTTTAATGCATACCTTTTCGAGAAACCCTTGAGGCACCTGGAGCAGTAAATTTATTGTGGAACCAGAGGATTATGGCAACCCACTGTATGAGAGCTACTCCAGTACTAATACTTGCACTTTTTATTACCATGACCTCTTTCTAACACTTAGAAGATGCAATAGGCTACACATTTTTTAAATAGTATACACTGCTGTTCACTAAACAAGAACATATTCCACGATATAGTTAACGCTGACAGTCACATCATAAATGTGGTGATCCCTGTTGCTGTTTGAATAACGATCTAAAATAAGTGTTATGTATGTTGAGGAAATGATAGAAACTTTTCTAGTCTTGCCAAAATTTTGAAGGTATTTTTGTGTATAGCTGCTACCTCATGAATAGTTTTCAGGTCTGTTTGAATTACTAGTATCCGTGTAAATGATGTATATGTGAGGTTTTATGTCTACGTACTTGTATCAATAAAAAAATACAAGTGTATACATGTTGATATGGGAAGAAGGAAACTTTTTGGTGTGTGCCCTTACATGGTGCCTGTGTTTTGGAGTTCTCATAAAGAACCATTGTGCTGGAGGATCTTCCTCAGCTTGACGTTTCCACCATTCAGCTGGGTGCCACCAGCCTCATCAAAGGTTTAGGAAAACTCCTGCTTCTCTTACTGCATCAGTGCCCTCCTGCACATAAAAATGTGCAGAGGAAGGCTGTGTCCTGCAGCAGAGCCATTTTCCTCCCAAATGAATACACTGATTTATTTTCCCTTAACTGTTGCACGTATGAATGCTTAATTACAGGAATATAATCTCAAATTTTTAAAATGATGTGATTTTCTGTCAGATTATTGTATTACAAATATTTTTAGCATGTTACACAAAATACAAAGGTTTGGATTTTTTTTCTGCATGGGTTTTAATAACTGGTTTAAAACCCAAAAAAGTACCTAATAATTTTGGAGAGAAAAAGGAGAAGGTATTGCATATGAAATGAAACGTGTATCAATTGGCTAGACAGGACTAGTGTTTTGTAAATACGATACTGCCATAGTTTAAAAAAAGCATTGTCTAAAATAAGTGCTTTAGAAAATGGGAAGAGCCTAATTAAAAAAAAAATAGCAAAATTCAGACTTTTTTTAGTAGTATTGTCCTACCATTTTAATGTTATAGTTCTTCCATGAATAATCACTTCAAATGGGTATTGAAAAGTAAATAACTAATTCCTAATCAATGTATTAAAATTTAGTAGTAGCTTTTCGTCGCAGTGGTTTTTAGTTTGGAAAATATGCTGTTATCTCTAGTTCCCAGCGGGTTGGGAGGGGGTGGGGGGTTAAGCACACAAACCTTTTGCTCTTTGACCTTAACTCTGAATATGGGAGGTCACTTAAAAACAGATCATCACTGTAAATTCTGTATTTTCATGTCAAAATCAACTAGCAGCTGCCCTGAAGTAACACTAACATTTACATGTTGATCCTTTTCCTCAGTTACTTGCAAAGTAGCTGACCCTGATGCTGTGCCCTGCTAAAGCTGTATCGTGGAAACAGAGTGGGGGGATTTTTACTGTATTTTCTCTCTTCTTCATCCAGTAATGGCCAAAACCAAACCAAAAGGGATTGTTTATCTATAGCAAGAACTTAAAATGCAGAATTTTGTGTTGTCCTTCGTCAGTGAATTAAAAATTTCATTTTGAAATTTGGCCCTGTTTGTATTTACGCGTTGGTCCACACAGCATGGCTGCATCTCGTCTCGCACCTCGGATACTGCAGCATATGTGAGCTTGTGTTCTGAGGCTTCCCAAGTGACTTTTTAATTAGTGGTTATTATTACACAGCTCGTAGCTTTTCCAGTGCACAGCCATGTTGATTTCATCACTTATCTCATCTTTCATGTGAAATAGTCCTGGTTGCTCTTGTGGCTGCCTTGCGTTTCTTCCCCTCCCTCCTCATGGCATGGACCAGCCTTGGCATCCCGTTTCCACGACCTCCAACACGACAGCAGCACTAACGCATACATGTCTGCTTTATTACTGCTCTCTTGTTTGGTTTTTTTTTTTAATGTCGTTTTTCATGTTTTGTTTTCTTATTTTTTTTTCAGAATCCCCTGGAGCATTACATTCCCCCGTTCAGAGTGTGGACAAGAGTTTGGCATTGCGCTTTTACAGGTACCTTTTTGAATTAAAATGCACATTTTTTTCTTGGGGTTTGATAAAAGGAGGGCAATTCCAGAAGGACTTTACCATGTCCTCTTCTGCTGTCCTGTGAGGTATGTTCTGGTAATGAATTTCTCTTCCTTGACCTTTACTAATCAGTCGGGTTGGCAGATTCATTAGTTGCAAATGTATACTTCAGTACTGTTTAAGAAAGATTAAGGCTCGCTTTTGCAGGCTTCAGTCACACAATGATGTAGGTGTCAACATGGTAGAATCCTCTTTGGAAACAGTCCAGTAGTTCCAGGGGTTTTCCCATTCTTTATTCCCAACCTGTACTGTGGTTACAGTCTTTCCATTCAGTATATTTGCATTAACTTCTTATAACGGAGACCTTCAGTGCAGGCAAGCGCTTCTAGCCTTAGTCCTCCAGAGCTTTCTGTTATTTATCTGGTTATTACTAATGCACTCAAAAACAGAAGAAAGCTTAAACTTCTCTGAGTCCATCCACAACACACTGTGCCTGATTTCAAGGTCTGAGCAGATGAGCATTAAAGTTTAAAATCTTTTGTTCATCATTAAAGTTCCTGAACAAAAAGGGGGAATCCAGTGCCAGGAATAATGGAAAGAATGTCATATATCGAGTAGCTTCATCCTTGGTGAGTACAAGGAAACCAGCTGAAACCCAAGAGGGCAGGAGGGGACAAGAGCCGTACATGTGGCACTTTGTGCCAATGGTTGTACAATTCTTGAAATACTAGTAGGGCACTTCTAGTATTTTGCTGTAACAATGAAAAATGTAATCAATGTAATCAATGTCTGATGCCTCATGTATCAAATCAGCAACACGCTTCACTAATATTTAGTTTTAATTCCACGCAGTAGAAGGCGTTTCATGTTCATCTGTTTCCAATCACCGTATTTGGCTCCAGAATGTAAATTTGCATCATGTGGGGTCTTAAATTGACAATTATCACTGCTATTTTATTTCCAGACAAAAAATGTTAAGGCTGAGAGTACGTGTGGCTAATTTAAGGGTAAAAATCTGTTCCCAGAGAATGCAGAAATCATCTCAGAAACCATTTCTGTCAGCTGAGGAAATTGGGAGCTTGAAATTCCAGATACGTTGCAGTATGAAATTAAAGGCAGCAAAACTGTCTTAGCTGTGCCAAGGGCTGACACCAGGAACATTCAAAGCCTTTTAAGTGATCTGTGTTAGTTTTTGTGGTCACAAGTTAACTTATACTAGTTTCACAGTCACATTACATATTTTTGCCTTCCTGATGTCATGCTGGATGGGTTTTATTTCTGCCTTCTTAAAAAGGGAATTCAGTGTTTGGTGTTCATACAGATGCTTCAGGGAGTCTATAGTTTTGCTGGAGATATATTGCTCGTTTTACAAACTGAAAAGATCGGATCCATGATTTATGATGAAAGCAGCATTTGGTCCTGGCTGCAGTGACACAGCCAGCCCTCCCTCATTATTAGCTTTTAGGGAATGTCTTGAAACCAGTCCAGATCAGTGATGAGCTGGTGCTAGTGAGTGAGGGACATCTCCTAAGATGGAGGGACTTGGCTCCCCAGCGGTGATGGGGATGGTGTGCTGGCCGGGCGGCTGGCCAGGAGAAGTTACCTTTAGGCAGCAGGCATGGGTGGATATAAAAAAGGACATCACGTGTCCTCACTTGATGCTCAGCACCTTGGTTGCTGCATCCTGGTATTTGTCTGGCTCAGGCGGCTTGGCCCTCTGATATTCAGGTTCAGTTTGTCTAGATCCACCTACTGAAATAGCTTGCTGATGCTCATTTCTAAAGAAGTAACAATTCATTGGCATAAAGCAGTAGCTACAAGCTTGGGATGCTTGTATCCAGTTTCTGAGTTTGGAAGAAATTTCCTTTGTTAGTTTGGGCAATCATACTCAATCCTAGATATAATGCCCTATTTGCAGATTTTGCTTTGTTTACAGGAGCGGGAGGACCTATTAATGTGGCTGCGTATCACAGGTCTGAGAGGAGAACAGATACATAGCAATGGTGAAGTAGTCTGATACTATAAAGGGGGATAGGAATAGAGAAATAATTTAAGCAATCTTTCTAAGCAGTAGACTAAGGCACTTGTGAGGACAGGGTCAAGAGCATCCCTAGTTCAGGACTCCCCGGGGGCAAGCCTATTGCGTGTCTCGTCATGCAAACAGCATATGAAAGGGCGCTGAAGCAATGCCAAATGGAAGAACTGGATTTACTGACGAGTCTACAGCAAACCTCAGCACTCATTCAATTGACTGTCCAGTTGACTGGACTTCCTTCACTGTTCGATTTCCTCTTGAAAATGTGCAGGGCTCAAAGTCTGGTTTCCTTCTGTGATCTCCTCCTGCCAAGCCCACCGGCACCAGTTCCTCACTGCCTTCACCACCAGCCCACTGGGCTTGGTGGACAGCCTGACCCAGGCACGAAGGCTGCAGAAGAGGATGTGTCTCTTGGATGAAACATAAAGTGGCCTGGGTTGGAGGCAGCTTTGCTTCACGAGGAGCTTTGCTGGACGATATCCTTCTCCACTGCGCCCTTAACACTGGCTCTGTTCCTGTTGCGGGACATAAGAGTTGTAAGAGAGGTGATGAGGAAGAACCCTTGAAGTGTCTCTTCCTTTTTCCTCTAATCCCTCTCTGCCCTTGTGATCTTTTTCTGCTTCCCAGCATGCTGTTTGGTGTTCCCTCCTCTATTCCCAACACCTTTTCCTCTCTGTCCTTTTCCTAGGAATTGCACTTCTCCTCTACCTCTCTGTGTCTTGCCATTTCTTGCTCTTCTTGTGTCTGTCCCCACACTCCCAATTCCGGATTTTGTTGTTTGGTTTGATTTTTTTCTTGGAGCTGGGATGCCTCAACCCTCCCTGCACTGCCTTCCTCTCCACTTGATTAAATGCACTGGTCATGACTCGATACAGCTTTTGTTTTCTTTAAGATGGTGAGGTTTTTATGGTTACTTAAAAGTTGTGGCCAGGAAGAATTTCCATCATCATCAGAACTTCATCAGGGCCCTCGGATATGCGAAAACCATTCAGTGCGCAGAGTCTGGACAGTCTGACTTCTTAAAAGTGGCTTTCTAAGAACATTGTTTTAGTGAAGAGTCAGTACATTAAATATCAGTACTAAAAAACCACACTTTGAGCATCAAACTTGGATATTAAACAGAAGTTTGGATGCACAAGTAGCTAACTGGATATTCATCTTCAGTTAAATAGTGTGTGAACAGTTTGTGAAGATCTGTAGTTTTAACATCTGGACTCTGTGGGCATATATTTCCAATACAGCAATTAAGAAGAAAATATACGTGGTGTATTCTAACACCTCAACGACTCTAGTAAATACATCTGGTATAGTCTAAGGGGTTACACACGCAAACGTGTAATCATGCCATGCATATACAGCTCAGCACTTATCTTGGGTTATGCAGCTATATCATTGATTGCAACATCATAACAACACTGAAAACCTAAATTCAATTGTGTTCCAGTGCCAAAATTGGTATTTTTAACCATCTGCTTGAAGTCTTAAACATACAGACATGTCTTCAAGATACAGTATTATGCACTCCTTTAATTTTCTTCCTTGACTTCTAACACCATGTATCTTTAGACTTGAAGCTGCAGAAAAGGGGAATGAACTATCCTGTGGTATGGGAAAATGTCCTCTTATCTAGAGAAAAGCATAGCTGTACCAGTCAAAAATAAAAGAGATCATTCATGGAGTTGCTCTGAAGGTTGCAGTACCCTGTAACACTGCTGTAAGTCATGTCTGGTTTGTTTTCGTTGGGTTTTTTAATAATTATTTTTAAAAGACCTGATTTGTTTTTACATGGTCAAAACTTTTATAGTCCATTTATTTAAGGCAGTATTTCATGTTATGTAAAGCTTCAATGCTTGGAAATGGTTAACTCAGGGCAATTATGGTGTAGAAATTATTTTTAAATAGCCATGCTGACCTTACTGCACTAATATCTCATGTTACAGAAAAGGCTGTTTAATAGAAAGAGTTTTGGCAAACAAGACCCCACAGCTAATCAGAAGAATAGCTCAGAAGTCCTCAGGTGTCAGAATTAGGCCACTGTATGGTATTCCACTGGCTGAACATTATCATTTTTCTAATGGTACTGGTTTTAGCATACCTGGTTTTTATTTGTACCTACTGTACTGCCTGTTAAAGGTGGTCTTGTACATTCTTAATATCAGTAAAAGACATTCATTGGCTGTATTTTAATATTTATTTCTAAAGATGAAAGGGTTGTGTTCGTGCATAGAGTTTATTAAAAAGAATTTTCCATATAACAAGATGAGTAAGCTGTTGAACTAAGAGAGAAAAGAGTTAAATATACATAAGCTATGTGACTTTCTGGTTTCTTGCTTGTAAAAATTTGGTAAGTATTATAAGAAATATTCCATATACTTGTGCACTGTTTCTTTCAAATACATTTTCACAACAGGTAAGAAACTTCAGAAAGATGTTATTGAGCTTTGTTTTGAAAATAAGTATTTTAAAAAGTTTCTCTTGCTAATTAAATCTCTGAGTAAAGGAAGGGAAATGTTAAGTGTGATTTTTTTTTTTCCCCCATTTATAATAGCTCATTATGGCTTCTATTTTTTCACAGCATAAATTGTTGGGTTTGTTTCTGTTTTCTGGGCTATATTTGTTTACTTTGGGTCTTCGTGTATTTGAACATTTCTGGAGTTTTGCAAGGTTAGTAACTGCAAGGGAACGTCTAACAGCAGCTCTTTTCATTAGGGGCTTATTGTTATTTCTCAAATAAAATCTGTTTATAGCTATGATACTATGTTCCTTTCATGTATTTCTCATTGTAAACAGTTTTAGAAAATAAGAGTGTAAACATGGCAACTTGAGATTCCAGGGCTTTTGGCCTCTTATGACAGAGTCTGGTGAATTTTTTCCTTTCCCACAAAATTGAGTTAGCAGTGGCAGCAGGTATCCGTTTATGTCTATGAGATCAGAGATTGCCACACTCTTCTGAGAAATAGGGGACGGTATCAAATCCCCAGTCCCCAAACTGGGCAAGTTTCCCACCTCCTGAGGAAGAACCCAATTGGCAGAATATTGAGCGGGTCTTCCTATTTCAGCTGAAATGTCCTACGTCCTAGAAATTACTTAATTGCACTGGAGCAGGGTTGGTAGCCCAATTCCTTTGCTAAGTACCTTATGTGGGCTTTTTTTTACCCTTTCCTGAATTTAAAGAAAGCTTGCAAATATTTATTTTTTTAAAAGTGGAAACCTTTGAAAGGAAGTGCTGGAGAAGGATCTGTCTGGACATATGGTATAGCACAGTACTTTGAGCATCTGCCCTGGAGGGCTGCTTCCAGTCAGCATTCCAACTCAAGTGGAGGAAAAGGCATTTTCTTTGTCATCCTCCTTATCCTTTTTATCCCTGACTGCATTTTAGGGCCGGCAGGTACCTGCTAGATAAGGTGGTGTGAATGAGCAAGATGGGCAAGGAAATCCCTGGTTCCTCTACAGTTTGGGAATTAGTCATCAGGCTTAGTTCTGTGCATGCCTGTTAGTAGAAACAACAGGGCTGCACCTGTGCTGGGTGGCATGGGTGTGCAGGGCCTGTTCCCCTGGACACCCCTGCTGTCCTACATGCTCATGTTCCTTCCAGATTTCTCACAGTTTCTTTCCATGGAAGTTAAATACAGGAGATGGGGAAGGTGTACACATTTTGACCTGGTTTGGTGTTAAAGACATAGCTGGGGTGTTGTACCCAGGCAGAAGAGCTCGAAAGTGATTCTCAATTTATTAGTTTAAGCAGAGGAACATGTGCTTCAAGGCGAGATGTAAGCCTAAATATCAGCTACTCAAGATTTTATTAACGCTGCTATCACAAATAGTGAACATAGAGACTCTGTTTCCCTGCAGAATCTGCCATTTTAGTGGTGTGTGTTTCAGTGTTCGTTAGTTTTGAGAGCTCAGCTTGAGGTTGCTTTCACAGGTTTGCATGAAGCGAGATGCCGTTATCTCAAAGGGAAGCCATGTTGCCTTCCTGCAGTAGCTACGAAGGAGGGGAACCTACTGAAGTCACCTGGTCGTGGGCCCTAAAATCTTTGACTACAAGGGCCGTGTTGGTAGACACACTGTGCGTTTAATGTAAAATTTCACTTTGAAAATCTGCACTTTTCACTTTATCAATTTAAACCTGGCTTGATTTCATAGTATTTCCAGGTTTACATGCAGAAGTTCTTCTAAGCCAAGGTGATTTATGTTTTAGGGCTCAGTTCGTAGTGTAAGTTAAGACCAAGGCTGATTCCATAGTTGCATTGATAATGACAAGTATGCTGCAGTAAAATGCTTTAACATTCTTACAAGTTTTCAAACATTTAAAGGATTTAGGGCTACGTTTAATTTATCTCAGTGTGTCAAGTGGCCCAGAATTGGCATTTTGAAAATACTGTATTAATGATATACTGAGCTAATAATAATCATTTTTTTGGTGAGGGATGCTGCAGAAGTTACTGAGCTGTTTCCCAGCTGCCTAATTACTGGTTAGGCTTGTCCTTCTGTTGTTCCCTGCAGGGCAGAGGATCAGGCTTTGCTGCGTGATCAGGGGCCACAGGGGTGACTGGTGTATGGAGTCTGTAAATCCTGGTAGTGAGGCGGTGTATCTGTGTGGGAATACTAGAAGGAGGGTGCTTTGCAGGTGTATCTCCATGTTTTTGCAGATAGATTTCCATTTGCTTCTTCACTAGTGCATGTGAGTTCTACTGAACCTAGTATCACAAAGATTTGGTTAGCTTGAAATACATCTCGCTCTTAAAATGGACTTGTTAAGAATTACTGCTGGTTTGACATGTGAGCTAAAATGAATTGTGTTCCATTTAAAACATTTTTGCTGTGCTTCATAATTAAACCCGTTTAGTTGTTCTGCCTCCCTCTGTTTTCTCCCAGTGTGCAGCGATGACCCCCCCAATTAATTATTTTTTTTTACACAATGAAAATGTTACTATTAGGAAAAAAAGTGGTTTTCCAGGATGCTGAATCCAAGCATAGCTATGAAGCACAGCTGTCAGGAGCAAGGAGATGAGATGCTAGCTTTGCCTGTCTGTAAAGAAGGAGAAAGGAAAAACATAGTCCAGATTAGCACTGTTCCTTCAACTAGAGGAAAAAAAAAAACCTTCAACCTGGGGAAAAGGTTTGAAGAGGAGGTGATGAAGGAGCAGAGAAATAAGAATCTCCCTTTTTCCCAGAGAAGAGGGACCAAACAGCTGGGACCCAGAGCCACAGCAACCTGTCTCAGCGTCTGGATGAACCTCTGAAATGTGACGGAGCGTCAGGACCAAGTACCCTGTATTGAAGAAGAGGGCTGTGGTGATTTCTAAATGTACAGAAAGGATCCTGGGGAAATTGTGTAGGCCCACGAGACCACAAGATAAATTGGGAATTGTGATCTTGTTGTAGGGAGGAGGCTATAAATTTAAACATAATGGTTATGGAAAGATTCAGGATTAAAAGGATGAAAGTGGTTAGGACTTGGGACCATTCCACTGGCTGATGAAGAAGCAGTAAAGGTGTTTCCTAAAGCTTTGCAAAGTGTTTAGAGAATCATTCTCATAAAATGCACACTAAAATGGAAGTATTCATGTAAAGCTAGAGCTACAAATGTAATAAAAAGTTGCATTCCTTATTATACTTTCTAGACCTTTTCCTGATATTTTTTTTCTTAAATGAGAGGCTGAAATTATTCCAAAGAGAGCAGTATGGTGTAAGCAACACAGGGGCCCAAAGAAAACAGAATTGATTTCCATTACAGCTTTTACAAACACAGCCTGTATTATCGCTCTAAATAATAAGATGGCTTAACAATTTTTTGTATTACCTAGTTGGAAGAAAGGGAAATTTCATGTCTGAACTTTCTTGTAGATTTGTGCAGCTGTCTGCGCCTTTTGAAAGAAATCAGAGTTTTCATGTTTGGGAGCCGTCTATAGGGCAGTATTTACCCAGAAGCAAGTGGCTCTGAGAGTGGATTATTGCTACTGGGTAGGAAATGTAACAGTGCCAGATTTCGGAACTAAAAAGAAGCAAAATACTTTCTGAAGATTTCAAAGAGGCATCTCATCCAGCTCCCAGTAAGCTCTAAGCATACATTATAGGGGCAGTCTGTAAGTATAGCTGATAAGTTGCTTTCCTGTTTTCCAGGCATTTGTACCTCCATGGATTTTCCAGAAGGTATTTCCCCATAAGAGTGTTAGTATTTCTGGTTATGGCAGCATCCTGCTTTAAACCTCATCGTTTCAACTGCACAGTGAAATAGAGAGAGTGCTACGTGGTGGCGGTGTTTTGTTTACGGAGAGTTTTAGCTTAAAAGTCTTGCAGTGTGATGTAAGAGCAAAGAAGTAGCAGCATAACTCTATCGGCCCATTGTACATTCATCTATGCAAGTTATTACAAAGTTAATGCTAGTTGTATTTTGGGTTTTTTGGTCGGAAGTGGTACATCAGCAGTGCAAAGTGACCCCCTTTGCCACTTGGTGGAAATTTCCCACATCTACATAATTCTGCCACTCCTTTAGATCACTGCGGTTCACATTTTTTATGACCTTTTGAAGGCTTAAATGTCTTCTTGAACAGATACTGCTCTCCACTTACTGTTCACTGTCCCATGTTTTAGGGGGGAGCAGAGTTGAAAATCAGCACTTTCATTAGTGTTTTGAGTCATGGTAGATCTGAAAGATTATTCCATCTCCTCTTGCTTTATCTTGAAAGTTAATATTTTGTGAGACCAAGGCTACACCCATACACATGTTTATCTAAAATTGGTTTCAAAAATAAAATGCTGCTGCCATTCTGGATGTGGATTATTTTATGTCAATTTAAGCCCTGTTTCTTTAGGCTTAGGCTGTATCTGTAAACTTAGTAACCTAAATACGTGAGATTTACAATGACAATTATCCACAGAAGAACTTATATCGGTTTTAGACGTATATATCAGTATATCTTAGTGCATAGATCTGTAGCAACTCATTCCTGATGTAGCCCTCATTTATCTATAGGCTTTATAGGGACTATTAACAAAGCAGCATCTTCATAATGGACATTCAGCTCTAAAGTGCACCTAGTCATTAGCAGAGCCTGACATTTTCCATCTCTGTCCTGTGTTCCTGTGCAGATTTTATTTCGTGATTTCTTTGAGTCATGTTGAGATCACTTGTTGATTACTTCTGCTTGAATTTATGTGATGTTTATGGTGCATCTTGAGGTTATGGTAGTTACATTTTATCATCTGGAAAATAAAATTGACACGGGCCTTTAAATATCAAGGAAAGTGGAGTAAAGGCTGTCAGCCTTCGTTATATTTATCCAGCATGTTGTTTACTGTCAGTTGGCAGTTGGCTTCATTCAGCCTGTGTTTAGAATGCAGCTTTAGGTATGAGAGAAAAAATAGACTTGAGCATTGTACAATAACATTGTATTAATAATACTGCTAGAAAGAAATGCTTGCCAGTGGGGCCAGTTCATAAATTTCTTTTAAATTTCAAAAAAACTGCATATTTAGAATATATGGAACTGTAATTCCAAAGTTTCTCCATAGTTTATCTCCTCCTACTGTCTTGGCTTTAAATCAAGGGAAGAATATTTTATAGCGGATTTATTTGTAGTTAATGTTAGTTGTATAGCTATTGCTGCCCTAAGCTGTATTGTGTTCTCCCAAATCATGCAGATAGTGCGTCTGTTATTTAAATGTGACTATCTGACAAACGTATTACAAACCTAAAAGTGATTAGTCTACACTGCCCAGAACGAATAGGTGCTTTGGATCTCTGCCTCTGTTGCAACAGAATCCTGAATCAAAGTGTCTGGCTGAAAATATAACTTTAAAAAACTGAAACCTTTCTACCCCTTTTGTACATTTTGTATTTTATTCTGCAGGTCTGCAACAGTCGCTGTGTGTTAGAAAAGCTTAGTTGAGAACTTTAATAAAGGTTTTATTAATGTATGCATAATATTAAAAAGAACTATGTTTGAATGTGTGCATAAGTTTTTAACTTCGTATTTCTTTAACTAATTTCTTAAGTCTAGCAGTTGTTGTAAGGAAGAGTAATAACAGAAATCCAGAGTGAATCCTGAAAAACACAATTCAGTCCATGGAAAAATTACACCTATAGGGTAGATATTTGATGTAAACAGAGTAAAAGAACTGTTTCTTAGGTCCCTAAGTGTATTTCACACATTTCCTGGAAGTTGGGTGAGGAAAACCTATTTGCCTTTGAATTTCTGCAGTGCTAAATTGGTACTAGAGCTGTCTACAACAGGAAATGGAGATGCCTGGGCAGTGAGTTCCTTTGGAATTTAAGCCTGAAGAAAGCCACTTCTGTACCCCTGTTGCTACAATGATGATTTTCACAACTGGAAACGAAGTGGCACAATTTTGTCTTCCTGAGACTACACCGCAACTGCTGCTGCTCAGCCTTTTTTCATTACCGATGAAATTAATAAGTAGCAAGGCTCTCTGGTGTTGCTGCTGAGTTTCAGGTGCCCGTGGACCGCAGAGGGGCTGGTAGGAATTGCTCTCACTTTCTCAGCTAGCAGCAGAATTCGTCTGCAGCCATCACCAGCACAGGCAGGAGAAGTTGTTTCATTAGCGCTTTACATTCATCCACCTCTCTTTCATCCCACTTTCTTTCCTAACAGTATCTGGTTAATAATTTTTAGCTCTCTGAGATGAGAGTATTGAGTAAACTTCCCGGTGATATTTAAATGCGGCACCCCAGTGGAATGGAGCAATTTAAACAACACACACACAAATATAGTTGATCCTTTTTTGTGGCTGCATGTACCTTAGTGCAGCAGCCTCACAGATACAAAGCCTCCGTGCCTGGCCGTGTAAGCACCTGGCCCTCACTCCCCCAGCTCCCTGTGCTGGCTCAGGTGGGCATTTCTGCCCTGGCTCCTCACCAGGTCTTTGCTTTTCTTTCTAGGCATGCCTGAAGCTCTTTGCCAGGCACAGAATATTTCCATTGACTTCAGGGCACTTGGCCCCGTAGGTGCTTGCAAACAGACACTCTTGTTCTCTCGGATGAACATGCGTGCACAGTGGGATTTTTTTTCTTCTTCTTTTTTTCCCTTTGAAGTGTGATGTTGAAGCCAACATGGATGCTTAACGTCCTAAGCAATGCTTGCTGGCATTGACCAGGGTTGTCCCGAGTGAGGAAGTTGTTAAGTGCTGGGGACAGAGTTCCAAAAGCAGCCTTGAGTCCGATGCCTCAGTTGCCACAGCTCCGATCCATAGTGGTGTGTGGAGCCACTTGCAGGGAAGAGAATGGAGTTGGCAGCTGTCCTCTGGGGCAGGACCATGGTGGCCTTTAATGACGATGGCCAAGGAGGAAATGGAGGGTTGTGCTCTCGCTTATTCAAGTGGTATTAACTCAGTTGGGTGACAGTGTTCAGAGAATTGGGGTTTTGATTGTTTGGGGGTTTTTCTTCCTCGTGACAAGACCCCTGCTCTTGCATAGAATTGATTTACGCACGCAAGTGTCAAACACAGACACCAATGGGGTTATTTTTACGAGCACTTATCCATCAAGCTCTGAGCTGGCAGCATGGAAAGATTTGATTTGTGTATACGGAAGAGAAATATGTGTGTGCAGATGCACGTTGGAATTGCCTTCAGCATATTTGGAAATTTGATACTTAATTTCAAAATAGCACCAATAAATATGTTGATTCAAATGAGGAAAGCGAGCTTTTTCTCTTTCAGAAAGACTTAGTTAAAATTCAGGAAGTCAAACTGCTGAGGAGTTAGCACTAGGATTTATAAAACAACATTGAAAGGGAAGCTTAATTAACATTTCACTACCCTTTCAATTGCACTGAATGCGTGTCTGGTTTATCACCCACCTAAATATGTTAGTTTGTATTTGAAGAATGCTTGTGACAGTGAGCCTTCAGGAGAAAGCTCAGCTTTTTTCTATAATCTCATTATAGCATTTATATATTTTATTTGCTTGCTTTGACCTTGGATGATTTAGAGAGAACGTTCAATGTATATATCATGTATTTCTGGGAATCGGTACCTGGGGTTGTTTTCTTTTTACTGTTAATGTGTCTTTAGCTGGAATTTCATTTTTTTGGCAGGGTTTTTTTGGTCCAAACAATATACTGATGGCACGCCCTGTATTAGTAAGTTGGGTATTGATGGATGGGCACGCACAGCACGTCAGTACACACGAAAGCATGTTGTCCCTGGGGAGGATGCTGCTTTGCATTCCTTTGGCTGAATGAAGAAGTAGCAGCTGCTTTTCTTTCTCTCCCTGAAGAACACAGCGATAACAGAAATGGGATATTTAAAAGGGCAGCATAGATTAATGGGGCAGTAATAAAACAAATGAGACCCATTAGCTAAATCACTGCTTGAAAAGTAGATTCTGTGATAAGTGCCCTTCAGTGCCTCATGTGGGAAGAATTGTTACAGCACTTGTAACATCATCCATGGTGTTGGATTTTAGACTGTTGTGACAATCCTAAGTGATAGGATCTTAAAATAATTTAGGTGAAGGTAAACTTTATGTGCACTTACTGCTCGGTAGAAAACTTGAATGATTATATCCAAATGTGAAGACAAGTTCTTTTCTGTCAAACTCAGTCAGGATGTTTTTGTGTGCTCCCGAGATTTTTCATTAAAAAACAAAGCCTTTTTTTATTTTTCTATTAAGCCTGTAAGGTGATCACGAGAACCTGGAAATCCTCATTTTACTGCTGGAGCACCAGTGCTTTGGGGACTAATGTGCAAACAGGCTTTGAATGGGAATCAGTGGCTTTAGCAAGATCTGCTACTTTTTAATTATTGATTTTATATTAGATTAACGATGAAACGTGCGCATTGCACTAGAGGCGCTACGTGTCTCTGCTCTCTGCTTTTTAGGCCAGATAGTTTTCTGAAGCATTTAATAAAAAAGGAAAATACACTTAATTTCTTAGATTTACAGTGTGTGTTGTGTATAAGGAGAAAAATGTTTGGGGTTTAGAGATAAAATAACAAATGAACCACAAATGAACTAATCAAAGCCAAAGATATTAGTTTGAAAGCGCTCTTTCATCGATCTTCAGGAGATAGATAGGTCTAATTCTGTGAATCGACGCATTTTGCTTCCCTTTCTCCCTCCCGAAACGCATGGCTGTATCGTGGTGGGGTTTTAATTTTTTTTCTTTTTTTTTTCTTTTACAGTGTAATTTAGTTAAATGCAAGCTCAGACTGTAAGCAAGGAGCAACACGTTTCTCGTGAGAGTCACAGGGGTGCAGGGCGAGAGGGGGGCATGGGCGCCCTGAGCACCGCCTCCCCAGCGCCGGCGGCTGCATCCCGTCCGGCAGTGGGAGAGGAGAGGAGAAGAGCGGAGAGAAGAGGAGAGGAGCAGAGAGGAGAGGAGGGCTGGGAGGTGGCTGTTGCTATCGCTCTGATGTCAGGCGCTCTCGCTAACGTGTGGTTGGTTATTCTGCGTTTCAGATCGCTGCCGGTAGCAGAGCACAAAGGGAACGGCGAGACTCCCGCATCTCTCAGCAAGAAGAAAGGAATCGGCGGAGCAGACTAATACGGACTTGTGTCGGGTGGCCTTGCCCTACAAAGGCTGCCTTTAAAAGAGAAACGCAGTGTTATTTAATGAGCTGTGAGATGAGGCGCTGCTGCTAACGCTCAGATCCCAGCATTCATCGGCTATTCATTGTGCTTAATGTACATGTTTCTGCACCGTGCATTTAGGAGATCCCAGAGAAGAATCCAAAACGGCTGCGGGGGAAAGACCACCAAACATGCCTACAGAAACACTACCGACAGGTAGCATGGTGAAGCCAGTCAGCCCTGCCGTCACTTTCACGTCCGCTGTTCCTCTCCGTATCCTGAACAAAGGACCCGACTATTTTCGCAGGCAGGCGGAGCCTAATCCAAAAAGACTGAGCGCGGTGGAGAGGCTAGAAGCTGACAAGGCGAAATACGTCAAGAGCCAGGAGGTCATCAATGCTAAGCAGGAGCCTGTGAAGCCGGCAGTGCTGGCAAAGCCACCGGTCTGTCCAGCGGCTAAGCGAGCGCTGGGGAGCCCCACCTTGAAAGTCTTCAGCAACAACGCAAAGACCGAGAGCGGCGTCCAGAGAGAAAATCTGAAACTCGAGATCTTGAAGAACATCATCAACAGCTCCGAAGGCTCCAGCTCGGGTTCAGGGCATAAGCACGGTCCCCGAAACTGGCCACCCCACAGAGCCGATTCAACGGAGCTGAACCGACACTCGTTCGCCGAGTCTTTGAAGGTTTACCCCACGCAGGGCCGTAGCAGCCCGCAGGAGAGCAGCTCCAACGTCAGCAGAAGGCTCCTAGATCAGTCGGCAGAGACTTTCTTGCATGTCTCTCACAGCTCCTCAGACATTAGGAAAGTAACTAGCGCAAAGCCCTTAAAAGCAATACCTTGCAGTAGTTCAGCCCCACCTCTGCCTCCAAAGCCCAAAATTGCTGCCATCTCCACCCTGAAATCCCCAGAGATTGAGGCAGTCGAGTCTGGATGCGGAGTTAGTAGAAGACCCTCCCTACAACGATCAAAATCAGACTTAAGCGACAGATACTTTCGTGTCGACGCAGACGTTGAACGGTTCTTTAACTACTGTGGACTGGATCCTGAAGAGCTTGAAAACCTCGGGATGGAAAACTTTGCAAGGGCTAACTCTGATATTATATCCCTCAACTTTCGCAGTGCAAGCATGATTAGCTCAGACTGTGAACAGTCTCAGGACAGCAACAGTGACCTTAGAAACGATGACAGTGCCAATGACCGTGTGCCATACGGCATTTCTGCCATTGAAAGGAATGCCAGAATCATCAAGTGGTTATATAGCATCAAGCAAGCTAGAGAGTCACAGAAAGTGTCCCATGTGTGAGAGAAAATCCAACGTAGAAAAAGCAAGGACTGTAGCTTTGTCTGTGAATATTCAGTTGTGAAGGGTTGTGAAGTCTACTTGAAGTCTTGTACACTTCTCAAATCTCTTTGTGTTGCTTGTTGTGCAATGTTTCCAAGTTGCATGCCTGTCAACATGTGAGCTGACCTGGCTTCCACTTGAACAATAACTAACTACAAAGCCTGGCTGAGCATACACATTATCTGCCAAAAGTTTAAGACGAGAATCTAATTAGGGCTTCAGTATAATCAAAGTGTTTACATGGAAAGGTTATATGACTTCTTTGGTATTTATGTGGTTTCTTGTGGATTTTATATATGTCACTTTTTGTCTTAATACAGATATTGTCAACAGACGTTACTACCTTCTAAGTTGAAACAGAATCCCTTTGGGGGGAAGAAAAGCAAAATTGGCCAAAATAAGGGTTTGGGCATACGACGACAGGCAAAGCAGCCTTATCTCTTGTACAAAGTGCATTATTGGCACATGTAAAACTTTCTAAAAGGCAAAGAATGCTCGTTCTTAAATTATGTATCATTGTTAAACTATATATCCCTACTTGTATGGGACTGTTGAGTAAAGGTTTCTTTTTTTCTAGGTAAGCTCCCTCAGTTTTACAGCAGAAGTAGTCTAGTGAATCTGCTTGACCTCTCATAACCTAAATGAGTCTCGCATTTGGGTTGGTGTAAGCATTTTAGTGATTTTGTATTATCCCTGTTGGAAAAGCCTAAAGAAGGTTGGAGTCAACAGATGGAAACGTCGTAGGTGCGGGATTTTGTGGGTTTGGTTTTTACGCAAAGATTCCTGGTCTTAAACTTTTGACAGGAATGATTAGATCCTATAGCTGATATTGAATGCCTTTATTAGTCAAACACATCATGACTACAAACTCCATGCTGTCTTTTAAATTTTTTTTGTAGACCTATTTGAACAGTTGAGGAACAAAAATGGAAACACACAGCCATATCAATATAACGCCTCCTATTCAGAAGTAAATACACTCAGTAGCTGAGCTATATCTGAAAAATTGTGATTATGTTGTCTTGCATATGTTATATCTAAGGCTGTGAAAGTTTGTTACAGCTCTAGGAAAGTGTAGAAACATGACAGTATGTAGTTTTTCTTTTTTTTGTTTTTTTTTTCTCTTTTGTTTTGTTTTTTCCTCCTTATGATGGTTAGTGCTGCAGGTCAACCTGTTAGAAATCTTTTGACAATCTGTGTCTTCCCAGTGGTTTAATTAACTGTCATTTCAACTGACAGTGGTGGTGTGGTAGTGGAGAAGTTGAAAGTACAGTGATCTGCTTCATTATTACTGTATACATGCTTTGAAGTAAATTGCAGCACTACCTTATACTTCATCGGCTAATAGGAAACTTTTTTATTGTGTAAATGCTGTAAGACTTTGTATATACTTCAGTTGTTACGAAATCTTTAAAAGGAAGAGTGTTATGCTAATAAATAGCTCCTGGTGCAGGTATGGTAGGTTTTTTTGTTCTTTTTCTTACCCCTCCCATTCTTAAAACTATATCGGGAACTCAATTGCAGTGTGTTTTAGTGCTGTAGAAGGTCTTGGTTAAATAATAGCTCCAGTAAAAGGTTTCTTTTACTAAAGTGCTTCTCAGAATATAATTTTTTTATAAAGTAACTATAGCAGCATGATCTGTCTGAAGAACTAGAAGAGATTTTCAAGACTCCTAAAATAGCTTGCTTCTTCCTTACCTAGCAATGTTACTGTTCCCGTTTATAGCATCTGTTCATAATGAATCACTGCAGTCTTCTCAATTATTCTTCAGTAGTGCTTATTTATATATTTGAATATTAAAGGTGTTTTACAAAGTCGGGTTCTATCTTTTCTCTAAGAATCCTGTAGCTCAACTTCTTCCCAATAGCCACAGCTAATGCAGGCGAGCCTAGAAGCGGAGCCACGCAGTCGTTTGTTGCCTATGGAATTATCCTACATCAAGTTTTATGTAATTGTTTTCCAAATGATTGTTCATGGGGAGAAAAAAAAAAAAAAAAGGCACACATTCAGTTTCAGGAGGCTACTCTATCGTTTTTACACTCGGCTTCACAACCTAAGACTACAACATTCCTAGTTCAGTCAAAAAAATGAGGAGCTATGTATTTCAGCTACGGGCACATTTGTGACATTTTAAGCTCTGTGGGTTTCAGTTGGCATTGACATCACACTGGTTTTTCAAGCATATTTTTCCAATAGTAAGCTCTGCTCAGTTTGGTGACTGTTTTGCCAAGGAAAATAATGCTTAAGGGATTAAAGCCAAGTGTAATGCAGCTGTACAGCAATGAAATAAAGAAGTTAAAACTGAAATAAAAAATGCACTCGCATTGTTCTCTCTCGAGTGTTTTAAGAATGATGATAAACACGCTATCTCAACTGTTGTCAGCCAAAACCGGCAATAAAGAAGCCTTTATAACGAGAAAATGGATTAGAGCATATGCTAGTATTTGGAACTTGTTTCCCAAGGTTTGTTCCGAAGCTGTAGGCTCTTGAGGAATCACACTCATTTCCTTTTAATGCCACGAGGGGGTTAGGCCTGCGAGCTCTCTGTAAAGAGAGCATTTCCTCACCCGAGATCTTAAGCGGCACCTTTGACTCACAGCACAGCGTGAGGCCCCGACGCCACTGTCCCTGCTGCGTACAATACGCACGGGATTCAGATTTTACAGGACCCAGACCTTCCCAGTCGGATGAACTTGCAGCTCTGGTGAGGCTGCAGTAATAGAAATCACAAGAAAAGCTCATCTGGTGCAAGATGTCCACAAGGCTTTGAACATGCGGATAACAACTGCCTTCATTTGTCACTTTATTGCAGTTTATGCAGATAGGAGTTATTTATTTATTTATTTATTTATTTATAGCCTTGCTATTACCTGTATGTTTGCATAAAATCCACGTTGTTGGTGTCTGATCTGGTTTTGTTTTCAAATGGGAATAACCATTTTGCCCCTGCAGACGTGTCAGGAGGGTCCATTGTTTGTCTCTGCCTCGGGAGATTCCCGAGTGCCGAACGCTGGGTTTGCAGGGAGCTGTAAGCCACCGGAACGCCTCACTGGGGACCCGTTCTGGTCCTCTTCCTGCTGCCTCCAGCAGCCGTTTACTCAGGTGGGAAGCGCGCAGCGAGTGCCCATGGTTAAACCACGGCTCTTGAGGAAGATGCAAGTCTGTGGCATCCTCTGGAAGGCAGAGCTGAGCCCAGCGCTGAGAGTCCTGGCCCCAGAAGTGAAGGAAAACACAGTACGTTCTC
Source organism: Stercorarius parasiticus (assembly GCA_013396915.1). Taxonomy (NCBI): domain Eukaryota; kingdom Metazoa; phylum Chordata; class Aves; order Charadriiformes; family Stercorariidae; genus Stercorarius; species Stercorarius parasiticus. The sequence continues at coordinate 308,292 of VWZL01004447.1, read as the reverse complement.
AGTAATTAGTATGAATTCACACTCGCACACAAAAGAAACCACCACAGAGGCTTATGGTGGTTCTGTTATTTTGACTTGCTGGGGAGGGAAAGGAAGAGGAAAATGGTGCTGTAAACTTCCTTTGAAAGCTATGTACAGCTTTGCGCAGAGATAAACCATTTCTCTGAGTGAAAGAGATGGGCAGCAAAGTCAAACTGGTCTTTTAGTCGCTTCATATTATATAGCAAGTGTCATGCAAGATGAGCGAGATAGGATCTGGTGCCACAAATTTACATTCAGCAGATACAAGTACTGAAATTTATTTTTTTTTTATGAATACTGGTTCTGCAAGGGAGAGCACTGTGCGAGCATATGCACCGTCTGAGTGACCGAGGGCTTTTGAAGGGTAAACACAGAATGATGATGCTTTTGGCAGGAATTCAAAAATCAAAAGGCACGCTCAGACAACAGAGCCAATCAGTATTGCTGACTTATCTCTTTTTACAGCAGCGTATCCGTCCATGGAGGCCGTACGCCTTTGATTCCAGTCATTCAATGAAAAACAAAGTGCTTAATGGAGCTCTGCAGCACAGAGCTGAATAATTTCAGTCTGTGGGAGAACTGGAAAGGAGCTGAACCTTAAAAACAGTCTTCCCGATCCCTATTGATTATGGGATGACAACGTTTAGTACGTTATATTCAGAGCTCACTTGTTCATAAGAAACTTTTTATTAAGCAGGGTAGTCAAACCAATAAATCTGGGAGATGCCAGTTTTCCAAGGCTATAAAGCTCATGTTTTACGTGATTAACAGTGCCACACCAGTAGCTGAGCACATTAGGCTTAGAATATAAGAGCATCTGGAGCTTTGTTCCCATGAACAGTGAGGGTCCGTTGCCTATTTTGGCAATGAATATAAATGCAGATATAGTGTAAGGTCCCTTTGTGCTGTACCAGAGAATAAATTGGTCAAGGTGTTTTGTCCTGAATTGTAATATAACTCTATATTAAAATCCTTGTTACCAAGGCTTAGATGTTCACAGATACTCTGAATTCATCTGACATTCCTTGCTGTCAGCAGAACGACTCCAATAATCTGCCCTTTGAAATATATCACCCATAGCTTAATGGGAAAGGCCATTAAAATTGTCTGTTCAGTGTAAGGACTTTTATCTCCTGATGATGGCATCTGTTAAGTGAACCTCTAAATAAGCAAATTTCCATCAGAAGTATTAACCCATAAACACCTTTTATTTTTCTCCCTGGAAGCCCAGGGGGTGATCAATAGCTGTGTCCTGGCGTTTGTTACAGTTAGTACGTTACTGCTAAAATACTCGGATGTTGTCCATTTGGGGTCCGCTGTAATCTAAAGTGGAGGCAGCTGCACCACACCATCTATCTTGCCCTGGTAGGTATGAACATCCTTCAACCATATTTTATATTTGATAATGGAAGGATTTGGTTGTGGCTGCCCATCAAAACTCACTAATAGTAAGTGGTGACTTTTTTTCTTTTTTTTAGCTTTCATGAACAACAATCATTTATGTAACAAAAACTAGTCTCTTAAATGTCATTCTTCTAAATTTAAAGTAATTTTCACTACGGTCTTATGACAAGAGTAAGAGAATGCTAGTATCTGTGCTATTATTGTTTCCTGCTTTTGGCACTGGGAGTCTTCTCCACCTTCTTGGTGTCTTGCCTTTTACGAGTTTTCCCAGCTTCCATTCTTCCTTTCTGCATGTTGCTTCCTTGCCTTGCCTGGCTTTTTCATCTTCTCTAAAACACATAACCAAGGTCATCATGTTCTCCTCACTTAGCCTCCTTTCTTGAACAGCCTCATCACTTAGTTATGTTAATGCCCCTGAATCCCATAGCAACTTTCCCACAACTTGACCTGTCTTTTACAACCTCCATATTCATGGCAGCCCATTTCCAAGAGAGTAACTCTGTGGCAGCAGTTGAGCTGCCATGTCCTGGACAGAGAGTAATCTGTTTAATGGATTATTTCTTCATTTTCTGGTGTGCTATGCTATTTGCAGGCAAGATGAAACAGCGAGAGGTGGTTCTTCAGGAAGAAGTAGTGATTGAAAACACTCATGAAGAAGAGGATGCTAAACGTATCTTGAAATATCAACATCTTGGTCCAAAATTGCCTGTATTTCTTTCTCTGCTATATTTTGTTCACTGTGTACTCTTGATACTTCTTTGGCTCCATACAAAATGCTGGCTTGAGGACTGCAACGTGCAAAGGTGGTGCAATTTCCACTGAAAAGAATGATACGGGCCCACTATCCACGCGATAGTTACTGCTTTGCCTTCTGCTGCTTGGTAACACGGTGCCTGCGTCTCTCACACCTGTGGCATCCAGACCACCTGCACTGCCCCCTCGGTTCCCTGCCTGAAGAGTGCTGCCTAAACAAGCTGTCATAAAACAAGAGGACGGTGGAAGATCCAGGAGAGACGACGTCTGTCCTCACCTGGCTATTGCAGGAGACTTCCAGCCATGGTAAGAGAAGAGCGGGTTTGGAAGCTAAAATCGGCGGGCTGCCGTCCCGTGCAGCCCTGGGGCTGAGGGTCCAACACTTCCACCCTGTGTACAGAAAAAGGGTGCCTGTGTGTTCGTATGGGAAACGGGATAAACCGGTGTATAAAAGCAGAAGGCACGTGGTGAAGCATGCAACTGTTTCAGTAAATACCTGCTATTCCTATCTTAAAAAATGAAGAAGGGTGGGAAAAAAAGAACAGGGTTGAAATTTTGAGAAGAGCTGTGTATGCAAATGCTTTCAGACAAGATGCGGAGGCGGGTAGATGGTTTTGCTTTTTAAGAAATGAGGCTTTTAAAAGATCTTTTAATAAATGACCTGCTTTTCAAGTATATTAATCTTTTATGAAGTCAATCTTGCCATTCTGAACTGTAAAAGCTTTGCTACTCTCAGCAAAGAGCGTTTAGAAATGTACTGGCAGTGATTTGGAGTGGCTTAAGTAGTAGGATAAAAGGGTGCTTAGCTGAACGTGAACTTTATTTTAGTAAAGTTTGGGAGGATGGTGTTTGTGTTCTTTATTTTAAATAGATTGGGAGGGGCAACAGAAAATTAACATAGTCTTATTTATTAGTGTTGGCCTGCAAATAAGACTGGGAAGCACAGGTTCAGTTAATGTGTCTGACTGCATGAAAATTATAGTATTAGGTTTTGGCAAAGGCTTGATTTTCTTTATCCATGTTTTGCATATCTTGGAGCATATCAGCTTACATGTATCTGGCACAAAACTAACTCATCCCATCTGAAAACGCTTTCTGCGAGCTTATGGGTTTGAGTCCATCTGCTGAATTTTCTTTTGTGTTGAAGGACTCTGAACAAAGAGCTGTCATAATGCTTTCAGTTTCCCATGATTTTGTTTCTCGCACGTTCAACCAATGAGGCCTTTCAAACCGCCTCCTACAGATCGTGTGAAAATAGGAGCTTTGTATCAGTATATGCTCTGATATTGAATTCAGGGGGTAGAAAGCAGGCGAAAAGTCACATTGTAAAATGCTGGGGTTTTTTTTTACTATTGTTTCCTAATGAAATCGCAGGGTTGGGGTTTTTTTACCCCCCAAAATGTCATACAGTGAAACAGAACTAAAGCAGCAAATAAAACCTTACAGTTTTTCCCACAGTGGCAGGAGGAAACTTTAAAACACGGCTGAGTGCTTCATCTGGGAAGACCATGATAAAACTGATACCCAAATTCTGGCCCCATTGAAGTCAATGGGAATTTTGACACTGATTTAAGCGGGGTGGACAGGGTTTCACCCACTGTCAGAGCTTAATACTTTGCCCTATTTGGGAGTGTTTGGTTTTTTTTTTCCCCTATTGTAAATCTCATGGATTCATTTTCTACCACTTCCTCACCTGTTCTTCTGTCTCCCCAAGCAGCACAAGGGGGAGATCCCTCCAGGCACCGCAGGTAGGAGCCCTGGGAGCAGGTGTGCAGAGATCCCTCCTTGCTTTCAGACAGACACACGTCAGGATGGCTGGAGCATCCGCTCTTTGTGGCAGTATTTGCCTGGGCCACCAGCCAGGCTGGGTTCCGAAGGTAAAAATCCGGCGTTTTCTCTGACCTTATTTATCTTCCTGGCTTGCAGGTATGTCCCATGGTAGCCTAGTATTTTTAGAAGTACATGGATCTTACAAAAATGGTGTCTAGTAAATTTAGTCACCCAAAGAGGCTGTGTCAGACCCTTGATACCCAGCTGATAAGGGTGCCGGAGGACACAGCCCTGATCTGAACACAAGGAAGCAGCTGCAAGGTCACAGACTCATCCTGTGGCATGGAAGGAGAAACCACCCTGGGTCTAGCTAGGTGTGTCGAAATTCCCCATCTACAGCTCCTTACGCTCACTGGGCCAAGAAGTTTGTCCCCATTCTGTATTCCTCTGCAGTGGCGCCATTCAGGCCCCTGATGAGAGGACCATCTGGGCCACCAGTCTCCTAGAAGATGGTGCACACATGCAGCTGTGTGTGTTGCACCTAGGCTATCACTAATTTTTCGATTATTTTTGCTGTGTTTGTCCCCAGAAGATTTGTGTAATGTTCTGCACTGAAATATCTTAGTGAAAAATACTTTTTCTGCAGGATGTAGATCTGTGAAATGAGGCACAGGTTTGGTGAAGCACAACTTAGCAAGGTGCTAGTACTGGTACAAGGAGAAGGTCAGGACCTACCTGTCCAGCGAAGGGCGTTTCTCCTTACGCATAGGTAGCACATGTTATAATTTGTTCTCTGAATTTTCACTGACTGCTAATGACCAGCTTATGGAAAAACTGGGAACTAATGAGCCATCATGAATATTCACATCAAGCCTCGGGGGTGCCCCATTTGCTCACCTCTAAACACCAATGAGGTGTTTCAGGAGCAATGTACGACTGGTGCTATTTTAAAACAAACTCACCCTACCACAAAGCACGTTCAAGTAATAAACTGTGAAGTAGTCAGCTGCGGTATCAGAAATCTTTATGGGAAGTTATTTATTCGAGGCATCATTTCTGAAATGTTCAGGACAGACTCTGCTTCTTGGAGGTCACCGTTGAAAGGCATACGCTTCTCCTGTGGTTGTCCTGCTTCCAGCTCTGCTATGGAGGAGGGAGGAAGGGGACCACTTTGGGGTCCTGTCCTGGCAAATCCCCCAGCACAGGCAGGGCAGTCCTTCACTGTCGGGGCTTGGGGACTGTGTATGGTTTAATACCCAAAGGCAGATGTAGTGTGGAATTAGAGATTCTTCTAACCGGCTTATTCCCACACAAGCACCACACAGAGCTGATGCTCAGGGAGGCGGCGGGTTTTTGGGGGGCTGCTGAGTGAACAGATGTGTAACGCTGTGAAATTGTGGAATGTGTTGAAAGCGTACGGAAAGGGGTTTCCTGACCACGTGTTTCACTGAATAAAAAATGGCATTTCACGTGGTTGAAATGGCGGCAGAGCACTCAGATTCAGTAGATACTGGGCAAAAGTCAACGATCCAACTGGTTGACTGAACGAAAGAGCCTGTGTGAGTTAAGGAGCAATGCAGTCCTGCAGCTGCATCAGCCTCTTCTGGGATACAGCCCGACTTGCCCGGCATGGGGAAGGCTGGGCGCACTGGGAGGAGGGACTAAATCTATAAAGCCAGACCTAGGCAATTAATTATAGTTTTAATTCAATGTTTTCAAGAATCATTTATGGCCTGGTATTAATACACAGGAAATCTAATCCATTGGCTTAATGCGTTTGTGAGTGGTGGTGGTTTGTTCTAATTTTTTAATATTATTTTGAGTTAGAGAAGTAGTTCAATATGAACACCTGGCAGCTATTGACACCCTGTGCTTTTTTTCACTGTGCCAAATGATAGCAGGTCATGTCGACAACAATATGGGGATGTTAGCTGGGTTATGGCTCTTCGGAAAAAAAACCTGATTAAAACCAAAGCATTTTCCTGACTGATGCTGGCTATTGCATGTGTTTTTCCCAAGAGCTACAAGTAAGTTGTTAGGCCCCAAAAATAGCTGATAGACTCTCTGTCTATAAAACCATTAAACAAGGAAGCAGGAGAGAGAGCGTGAATTTTTAGAGCATCCTTGCTGTTGGCGTACCCTGCTCCTGTCCTGCTTGGTGCGGGGGACAGCCAGGGGAGAGGCTGCTGCTTTAGCACAGGGTCTGCAGGAGAGCAGCAGGGGGAGCAGAAATGTGACCTGAAAATAGCATTAGCCATGACGGTTCGACTGTGAGGTCCGCGGGAGCAGAGCCAGTCACTGTGCTCCAATGCACAAGCTTTTCAGAGAAAGAGTTTCACCGCTCCCAAAAGATCTGAGTGGCCACGGCCCCCAGTGCTGTCTTTTTGGTTTTCATTGCCGCTCTCACGATACATCCCTGCAGACTCATTTGTAATGCTTCTCTCATTCCCCTAAATGGGGAATGCCAAGATAAGAATACTGGAGGCCTTTGTACTCTCAGCAGCGAAAAGCAGCAGAGATGAGGGCGATACGAAAGGTCCAGGGGTCCAGGAAATCATCCTCAGCCTGTTCCTTTCAGAAACCACCTCCTTTGGGGGAGGCACCAATGTGCAACAACAGAGGCGGCACCTGCCTCCTTCAAATGTTTTTGGAAAGGAATTACCAGCCCCTTTGAACGAAATGCCGATGCCAGGCTCCCTCGGAGCTTCTGCTGAAAACAAATTGCCGCTTTTTCCAGTCCTGCGCTGCATGCCACCTCAAACATCTTTGCTGCTGCAAATAAGCAGCATTTCTACAGTGATTTAGTCAGTGTCGGGGGGGGGAATGGCACATTCAGGATCTCGTTGGCTGAGCTGTGTCCTCACGTGTCCCTTCCCACCCTGCTGCAGGAAGGTAGACTTCTGCAGAACATCGCTTCTTGCCTCCGTGGTCCCTCTGTGCTTCACTGCTGCTATTTCTTTCCCAGACCCATGTTTTCACATCAGCTACTCAGGAGCCAAAGACCCTTTCTCCTGGACCTCGTCATTCTGATATTGAGTGGTGAAACCAGAAATCAGAGCTGCAGCTGTTTGACAGTTTGGCTCATCCTTGAAATCTGTCTGACAGCAGCCTGGGTCTCCATTTCGTTTATGACCAGCCATGTGAAACTGTTTCATGAAGCATAGCACTAAAATTTGAGGTTTCCTGTTGCTTTTTTTTTTTACTGTAAACTGAGGCCATTTGTCTTTCTTCCTTGATATTTTTCGTCTTTGAGTTTCCTCAGGGTGAAACATTTATTTCTTTAGGCAGCAGTTTTTCTATGCACTTCGAAAGACAATCTATTATTTGTTAACACTATGGTACGTGTGACTCTACTACACTTGATATGCATGTAGTTAGTCCATCGGATAAATATGCATTAGAGATGAGGATGAAGGAACAGAAAATGTAATGGAAATTTCAGAAATAAATTTTTGAGAAGTAGTTTGGAGCAGTTCCAGTCTATCTGAGCACTGCAGATGTAACACGGGCTGCCTGCATTTGCAATGCACAGTAAAAATTATCAGAAGATTCTGATTAGTAAATGGAATGTGTGATGTGTTCCCAACAGACCATTTTCCCATAAGAAATAACTCATTTTGAGCCCTGTTTATTTTTCAAAAGTGCGTAATAGAATTGGCGTTGAGAAAATTTTCTGTGGAACAGGGGAAATAAAAAAAAGCCACCTTCAAGTGAGAGGAACCCCGAATCAAATGTTGAAACACTTCTGCATTATTTCTAGCAAAGAATTTGATTGTCAGGTGAGTCGTGAAAAAGCAGTAAATCTCTGCTTCCAGGGATTTGTGGTTTCTGGGGAACCCAGGGTAGAAGGGCCCTGCCACCCCCTGCAGTCCATCCCCCTGCTGTCCCAGCCCACCGCTTTCGGGTTGCTGCTCACAAGCAGAGTTAGCTCTATCTTTGAAATTAAATTAGGGCTTCCATCTAAGTTGCTGCTTTAAGATGGCTGCTGCTTTACCAGGTTCTCTTTGCCTTGCTTCCCAAAGACAACCCTCTCTCAGAAAACCCGAGCAACCGCGGTCGTTGCATGGTTGTCTCTCCCGGTGCTGCTGTGTCTGGTTTAGGTCCTGTCATCTTTAGGAATACGTGTTTCATTCCACCTCAGCAATCCCTCCACCACAACCAGTTGCTTGCGTGGTCTGTAAGAGCATACGCTTCGCAGAGCGTGAAGGTGTTTCCACAGTCTGATGCCACAATGGGTGACGGACAGGGAGGCAGCTGGTAGCCCCCAATGTACCAGTTTGCATCTGCCATGTCTGAACTGGGTAACTCCAAAGGGAGCCCGGAGAATTCACGGTCATCAGAATCAACGTGTCCCGTGGTCAAGTCACCTCGGTGGGAAACGCTGTGCTCTGAGGCCCTGCTCCTCTGCGCAACAAATGCTGGTGCTTTCTAGTCTGTGGGAGCTTTCAAAATTCTTTGGAAATTGACTTTTGAGATCTCAATCTTTTCTGGAGAGGACTCTTCCCTGAGACAGGGTTGCTTTTGTCAGCACAGCTGCCAGCTGTTGTTTCAGCTAATCTGTAAGCTCAAGTAGGCATCTACAGCAGTTACAACCCCTCCTTTTTTCAGTTCTTTACAAGAAAAATCTGCGAAACTTAGAAATGTGTTCTCTGTAGCAAAATGTAGGAATAGAGACCCTGGAAAATAATTAAGAAAGGTAACTATTTGCCCTCTCCTTTTCTTTTTTTTCTTCACACTACAAAAAATGGGTCCATGCTCATACCAAATATTGTAAAATACACATGTTTCTCACACATAAACCACTGAAAACTCTAAATAAAGGGAGACTGCTGATTTTTCTTTTTACAGATTAGGTTTTGGATTGCAGAGCAGCTCACTGCATGTTAGCAACCGCCGAGGGGTGGGATGGGATTGGCTGCCTTCTCAAACAAAGTGCTACCTTGAAGCATGAACGTGAGCATTGAAACGCTGCATTTCAGCTTGGCAGTCAGCCCTGGTCAGGATTTGAACAGGAGACTTCTTTGGGATGCTTGGTTACTGAGTGAAATGTCTCTGACAATTCGGTATATGCCCTGAGATACACCAGAGTACCAAAATGTAGCAACCTGGCTTTGTGTTGCTGAGGTCCCAATATTTTTCTGGCCACTTCTGAACAGTGAGCATACTGTACCTTTGCTGTATAGAGGGCTGTTGTCATTCCTTTGCTTTGGAAAAGTTATCCATTGTCTCTTTCATTGAATCTATTTTCTTTCATTGTATTAAAAACTCGTCATATTCCTTTCCATCAGTAGTTCAATTTCTGGGCTGGTAACGGTGATTCTTTGCATGCACTCTGCATTTTCACTTTGATTTTTGAGTCCTTCCCAGTGATAGGCTATAAAAAAGACCAAATCATTATTGCTGAGGATGCTGCAATGATGTAACTGCAACACTCTGTAGCTGAAAAGTATCAGTGACATTTCTCTGTTCATCTAATCCCTGACTTCGAGACATCCTCAGATCAAAGCCAACCACTCAGCCAGCGTACGCTGGGTTTTCTTCATTTCCAAAATACTACGACTTGCAGAGCAGAAATTTTCCTGTATCCTTCTGTAAAATCATGCAGAATGAGACACGCTTATGGCTGTGAGAGGAGGGAAGAGCAGATAAAGTTCTGACCCCCTGTAGAAGTGAATCTTATGTAATTTCTGTCACTGAGGCTGTGATTTCAGCCAAGAATTACAGTTACTACTTCCTTTAAAAAGCAGTTTGCCTCCTCAAACAGTGTTTTTGAGAAATGCAGCGCTATCACCCCAGGTACGAATTTGCATTAGTGGAAAGTGATATGCCATTGAGAAACACAATCTCTAGAAATTAATTCCTCCTGAGTGAGTTCTGTTATGTTGGGTTTTTGATGGTTTTTTTTTTTTCCTTTTAAATAGAGTCATCGATTTTTAGACTAGATGAGATCACTGTAATTGTTTTGTCTGACTTTCTCCATAACACCAATTATAACCAGGCATGAATTTATTCTCTTTCGAATTACAGACTGTATTTCAGTTGAGCAGTCCTATTTTGATTTGAACAAAGGCAGTGATGGAGAACCCCAAACAGCATTTACTAAATCATTTCGGTGGTTAATAACCCCCTTCTCAGATAAATTGTAATCTCCTTTCCCGTCTGAATTTGTCCAGCTTCAAACAGCAGCCCTGAGGTATTGCTGTATATTTGTTTGCGAGGCTGAAGGGCCCACTACCACAGTTCTGCTCACTGTGCAAGTGCAGAGACCATGATTGTGTCTGCCCTTAACTTTTTCCTGGGCAAACTACCTGCTCCAAGGTGTCCTAGCAAAACTGACTAGCGTAGTCAAGATGAGAAGTTCCATTATCCAGACGTACGCTGTTGAGCTAGCGCTAATGGTGTTTTCTTGTCTTTCTGCAGTCTTTGCATGTGCTGGAGCAACGGTTGAGCTTTACAGGCCCTGCCTGAAGTCACCCCCGGCAGCCCAGCCAGAGCTTCTTGCCCTTTCCTGCCGTTCACGAGGCAGAGTGTCACCAGATCTGTCAGCACACCACCACATGCCATCCCCCCCCTAACCCACTTCAGTCACAGTGATCCATGTTAAAAAAAAACAACAACCCACAAAACAACAGAAAAACAGCAACACATTGTTCAGCATGTTAAGGCTGACCTAGATCGCGGTGACAGAATGGGGTTGGAGAGCAGTGATGTGAACAGCTACACTGGGTCACCTACAGTAAGGACATGGTGTTCAAGATCAGACAGAACTTCTCTTTGTTTTGTGTTGAGCACGTTTCCATTGAACAGTCCTTGGTAAGAACAACTTTTTCCTTAATATTTACACCTGAGTTAGTACCCAACTGCATGTTACTCAAGGCTTCTCTCAAATACACATGTCCCTAGATTAGTTGAGGGTTAACCTCACCAGACATCATTCTTCCCACACAGCTTGGTGTGTCAGAGCCTGTGGCATTCATCAGACTCTTTGCTTGCTCCTGAAGAACCAAAATAATTTTGCTCCATCTTCAAATTTTGTTAGTTCTTTTATCTGTTAAAGAAAAACAAATGGTTCTTCGAAGTTCTTAAGCAATTGCCATTCTTAAGCTTGACCATCTATTACTAATCACCTTTCACAAGTTTCTCTTTCAATGAGTTATATTATAAATCCGTGTCAATTTTTTACAGGGAACCCTAGCAGTACATTTGTGGGAACTGTCGCATCTGTAACCCTCAACGTTATCTTCAGAGACTACTTAAAGAAAGCTACAGTGTTTATCAATCTTCATTCACCAAGTGGAATAGTTACTTTCTCCTTATAGCTCCCTTTTGTCTTCAGTTCCCTCAGAAATGGAGCCCTGATGTCGTGGTGCCTGGAGCACAAGATTTTATGAGAGGTTAGGTCCTCTCTAGTATACAACAAAGCGTTGTCATAGTGGAAATGTTAACACGGTTGTGTCTTCACTGTCTTTTTGCCATCCCATTTTTAACTTCCTCCGAGGTTCCCTAGGAATATGTTAAGAAAAAAAAAAGGAAAGCTATTTTCAGCATAAGAGAGACAAATGAGGAAATGGCCTCAAGTTTCACCAGGAGAGTGTTAGATTGGATATTAGTAAAAATTTCTACACCAAAAGCGTTATCAAACATTGGAAGAGGCTGCCCAGGGAAGTGGTGGAATTGCCACCCCTGGAGGTATTTAAAAGACAGGTAGACGTGGTGCTGAGGGATGCGGTTTTAGTGGTGGTTTTTGTCAGTATTAAGTTGATGGTTGGACCCAATGTTCTGAAGGGTCCCTCCCAACCTAGACAATTCTATGATTCTATGACAAAACCTAGTGCTACATGTGTACAAGTCTCCAGTTGCTGTGGATGGGGCTCCCACCATGTCTTGGACAGCCTGACCTCTGCATGTCAGCTTTTTCCTGATGAACTTTATTTGACTTGAAAGAGTGAAATTAATTTTTTGCCTCTTACCTCTCTAGCTTGTATATCAGTCAACAACTGTGGGCTTTGCCAAGAGCAACTCTTGCTCCGTTAACCCACAAATGTGCTCTTCAGAGTTCTCCAACTGTGGACTCACCACAACCTACCAACTTCTGGGTCAGCTCAGGATTTCTCACCCCCCCACAGCACAGAAATAATATTAACATTGTCCGCTTAAATCAACAAGACAGCTTTGGGACCTTGCTCACAACTACTAAATCAAAACATAAATATTTCTGGAAAGCTCAAGAATGCAAGTTTAGAGTGGGAAAAGACTCGAAAATTCACCTGTCACAGGTGCTACTGCTGTTTTAGTGTCATATAAACATAAATTAACCTTTGCTTTGACTTAGTGGGCTTCCTAATGAAATATCCTGTGACTGCTTTTGTTTTTAAATTTACTGCGCTTTAATTCAGTAATTGGTTTGCGACTGTAATTACTAGTCTTCCAGGCAACACTTATTAAAAACAAATTAAGTTGTTCCAAACTCTGGTGATTTTATGAACATATAGATCAATATAAATCACAGTTAATTTAGCTCTTTATCACTCAGTTTTCCATACGCAATGCATTACAGCATTGCAATAACAGGCAATATTCCTACCTTTCCATACCATTTTAGTCATACGAAAACAGAACTTGGTTTATAAAAACAGGGTCTAAAACAAGACTTTACTTGAGTTGCCTGCTGCACAGTAGCAATGATATGATGGTATAACTTGATAGCGTTTATCTGCATAGGAAAAAAAAGTCAGAAACATGAGTAGAATCTGAAAAATGGTTTAAAAAAAAAGGAAGAAAAAAAAGCAAGCCAAGTTAAAACTACATTTGGATCTTTGTTTCCTTTCCAAATCTTATCAGAGTTGTTACAGGGTATAATTTTGGCTGCACTATAATGAACAAAAAACCTCAACCCTTAGCTAGTTCAGATTGCAAGTATTCCTTAAGATGTCCAAGCCAAAACGTGCAAAAAAAATATAGTCTAGACTTGTTTTCTTTCTTACAAGAACTGCTCTGTAATAAATTTCTCTCTAACGGCCACAAAGACTCCAATTAAAGATTTCTGTATTAAAACAGGATAGAATTTACCAACATGCAATGCTTTGACATTTACCTCAGTGACCCTCTAATTCACACTCTGTTGTACTTGCTGTAGGGAGCTTGCACTATAGAGCAATATGGTTCCTGTTTCTGAGGGGTTCCTGTTTCTAAATATAATGTAATGCGGGGTCTTTCAAATATGATTTGACCAGCCTGAGTTCAGTGAGGTGCCTTCTACTCATCCCCAGGAATATACTCGTTCTTCTGAAGTCAGCGGAGTGCTGCTGGTGATTTCAGTGGAGCTGGGATTTCTCTGTCAATTTTAAATTTTCAATGATCTTACAGCCAGTGCATTGCTTTTTGTTGCTAATCTTGTTGTTTTTTATAGCAGGCTGTGGAGCTTGTGTCCCTGCCCTGGGTTCTCCCACTCAAATGTCCTTAGACTCTGCCCTTTTTGAACCACACTCACATCTTCATGCGCGTCTTGAAAGTGTCTGTGGGGAGTAATGCAGTCAACAGCGGTGCAGGGAAAACTCTTCTCATGTTGTTTTATAACGTCGTAGCACTTATTGCGTAATTTTTACGTTATTTACCTTCTCCCTAACATGTAGGTGCTAGGCCAGGTGGCACAAATGGAGAAAAGAAGACTTTAAGACACACTATCCCCTCAGGAGGCCTGACGAGATGCTAATATGTTGATGTTGATCTAAGAAAACTCATTATCAGTCTCTACAAACGTCATCTCTCCAGACTAACCTGGCTATAGCAATACTCTGATTACCATGCATCCAATCCCAGACACTATGCATGAAGAGGATGGCCCATAAGCACTTCATGCCCTGCTATTTTTTATCAGCTTCCAGATGCTTTGTTTTCACAGCTATGGAATATTGCAGGAGTCTCTAGGCAGTAATGTGAAAAAAACCACCTCTTCAGGAGTTTTGTCCTGAATCAGGACCTTGCACGGATTCTCCCACCAAAAGGTCCATGCCAAGATTCAGCAGTCTTGCAAATTTTGTACCTGAAAAGGTATAATTTAAAATACAGGTGATTTTTAACGCTTATAGAAAAAGACCACGAGCCAGACATTTCTGACACTTAAAGTTATTTCCTGCACTGACCTTTTCCATCTTTGCCTTCCTATTTATTACGGCTGGAGAAGTGTACTAGCTTAAAATGATCAACATGAATTTAATGAATTTCAAAGGTATTTGGAATAGTCTTTGATCCCAAGCACAATCCTGCTTTCTTGGAAAAGAGATATTTCTGAGCATAGAATGATTTAGTGGATCTTACTGATGTGGGGAATTTTTGCTGGGGTTTTTACCTCTTTACTTCCAGTTGCCCCAAGATGCATACTTGGTAGTTACTGATAACGAAGAGCATCACTTGATTAAAGAGATCATTTATGGTTTTAAAATACTTAATTTCAAAGGTATTAATGAGTTCCTTTGCAGTTCTTTTGGGCTGAGGTGCTCCAGATGAGTCTAATTGCCAGTATTACACACACTCTTAAACATATAGCTATACTTTTTACAAGATCACAGGGGCGTGTCTGTCTGGGGGTGTTAGGAAGCAGTCAGAGCTGCTCCCACCTCTCCTGGATGCATGGAGGCCATACTAAATGAGAGGTAGCCAGCTTGCTTTGGGGGCTGTCCTGTGGCACCACAAAGGGGCTGGCAGGTGGGACACTGGTCCGCAGCCCAGCGTCTGCCCAGCACTGGCTGCCCAACCTCTCCTGGGCCCCGAATAAGTGCTTACCTCAGGCCAAACTGACTAGCTTCATTAATCATTTATTAAACCGGGCTGCTGTGGGGATGAATGTTTCCAGGCTGCCGGGTTTAAGTAATAGTCCAATGTACTGGAGTTACCTGATATAATCACTGCGTGGTTCCCGCAGTCAGTGCTTTATGTAATACATCTTAGGAAACCTCAGCCCTGTTAGTTTAATTGACTTATTAGAGAAGAAACAGACAAACATGAGCTGATAACACGTGCTAGATCTCACATTGGAGATGGTGTATGCAGGCCGGGATTCAAGCATCTCACAAAAACAATATTCTTTCTTTCCTTTCAAATGGAGAGAAAATAAACCTAAAGTTTTCCACCTCACCTCCCATCTCTTGAACAAAGACAACCTCACTCTGTGCTTCAGATGGGATTTCAATTAGTAGAGGGTTCGAAACACCCAGTGCATTATGCCAACACAAGGGAAGCAGGCTGGTGAAGACCACTTTGAAACATTTCCATTTCTGCCCTGGCCATTGCTGGAAAAGAATTACCATTAAACCACCCTGGTACTTAAATTAGTGAAAACCGCCTTCTGTTGCCTCCCGAAACATTTCAACCGAACTACATTGCCCTGATGGGCTTGAAAAAAATGAGAAAAATCGTGACATTGAGAATGCTTGCTGGGGATTGCGGCGTTGGTAAAATTTACTTGCAGATTGCTGGCTGCCGTTCTCTAACATCACATTTTGTATCGATATATGGCATACAGCACGCAATTAGTTTATAGAGGAGCTTTAAAAAACCAGTAACTTCTGATGCAATCTAGAGCTGCGTTCGGAAGCAAAGCCCAAGAAATCGTACTGATTCAGGATCACCAGCTGTTTGTGTCCTCAGACGAAGCTGAGATACCTTATGGACTGTAATTTCTGCAGTTGTAACGGGTTCACAGGGGAAAGTTTAAGATAAATCATTTTATTGTTCAAAGGAATAACTATTTTATTGGATTTTATCTTCTTGCTTTTCCCAAGTCGATCCTCTCTTCCCATACATTCCAGCAACCCAATTCTTGCTGTGATATGTTGATAATTTGAGACTATTTATAGGCAGATTAGGAGCTATGCTTTCTTAATATTCATGAAAACTCAACCCCTTTTTTTCTTGCCTTGAGAAAGAGATTTAAAAAAATAACAAGGTGGATGCTGGACCTGATTTGAAAAACAAAAATACTTTATAAAATACTTTATTTTAAATTTATTTTAGCAGGTGGGAGTAGCATACGTATACTGGCCAAAAAAAGCTGAGAAAGATCATTAAAGAGAAAAAAAAAGTCCTCCTTCAAATGTTACCAAAATGTCACGTCCCATAGAAACACTTTCAAAGAGAAAGATATGTTCTGTCCTGATGCACCAGTTTCATAATATTGTGACATTTACATTCTAATGATAACTAAACTTTGATCTTTGGGAAATTATAGAGCAAAGAGCCTGATTTGCTGTGATTTTGCCACCTCCCTGAGGGAATGAGATGTAGCCTGCAAACCTCACAGGAGTTATGCAAACAGAAAAGAAGACAGTAAAATATTGGGAAAGATGGTTGTTTGGATTATGTGTGCACAGAGAAGTTGTGAGGATTAACCAGGTTGAACGCTGCGGTTTGGTTAAGGATAGCTACACAAAACCCATGCAAACACTCTCCTCAACTTAGGAGGAGAGGAAGCTAAAGACATAAACCTGAACCTTTCTATCTTTTCCTGCCGGCGGCTCTTGACAAGTTTGGAGGCAATGGGCTAAAGAGATTGCTGAGTTTTGGCTTTATTCCTGATCCATGTGGAAGAAATAGCACCAACACAGGGAGGAAAACCCCCTTTAGGAGTAAATGACGTGATTCTGGGTACAGCTTAGTAGAGTACTGCTGATGCTGCGCTCTGAGCAAGGTGGAGGCTACCGTGTCTGCGTACTATTGCGGGGTGTGCTCTCATGTGTCCTAATGCAAATACCTGCTTTAACAATTAATCTCTGGCTTGACACGAGGTGCAGAAAATGTTTGCACTGCTGGTGAAATACTGGCATTCGGATGCTGCTGCAAGGCAAATCCTCATTGTGCAGTAGAGCCACTGCTCGTTCTCTCTCCCCTCAGAGCCTAGAAGAAAAGACATTTCCTTCACAACTTTTTTCCTTTGAAAGACCCAGTAGTTACTGAGTTTTAAGGGATTATTGTATTTGCTTTGGGGCACTGGGAAATTGTCTGCCTTTAGTGTGAGCGAGAGGGGAAAGAACAAGTGTAGCTGAGTCTGTAGCCTTGGGTGCTGGATCCTGTCAGGCACGTCCTGCAGCTCAGTGATATGCTACAGTCAGCAGGTCCCATGCAACGGGTGGATAGTGAAGAAGGGAAGAGGCAGTGCACAATAGCATGCAACCAAAGATGTTGCTTTCCCTCTGTAGTCATCTGCTGCCTTAACTATCCTGGGCAATGTTGCACTTCTCCAAACTGAAGAAGCCTTTAGGTGCACTAAGGTCTCCCAGAGGCAAGTAGCTTCTGCCCCAAAGTAAATTTCATCAGTTGCACTTCAAAGTGTGATGTGGGACAGAATCAATCAACTCTTAAGAAGTAAAATCTCAGCGACATTTAATAAACTCATCTACTTCCTCCCAGCTGGAAATTTTGCTGTAAGAAAGAATCTTCTCAGTGCCAGAGTGCTTGAGATGATAGTCTCTGGTGTGGCTTTTCAGACCCAGATTGTCAAGTGACGTATATTCTGTGTATTACAGTAATTCAATGACACTGCTCATGTGCATCTTTCTGCTGGAACTGATGTGTAGAAAAATATCTGCGATGAGAGAAATATGGTTTTTACTGGCAGAATTCTTGCATAAGCTCTTTGTACAATAATTCTACACTTCAAATAATATAATATTACATTGCATAAAGAAATGCAATTCTCATATCTGAAACTGAAAAATGCCTTTTGTGATTGGCATGGAGTCTTTACGGGTTAGATGACAGCGTTCTCATATGCAGGGAAATTTCTATAAAAGGAAATATAAACTTTACAAACAGTTCTTGGTTCGCTTTGTTAATAATACTCAGTTAATTAATGTTTTATATTTAATTACAATAGATCGCAATTCATTATTTCAAACAGGTTTAAAATCTAATAGGCATCAGACTGCAGAGCAAATACCCTTCCTTTGTGCACAAAATCGCTTCCAGCTTCTCAACCTTTTGTAATGTAAAAGTGCAAGAAAAAGAATTAAAAATATGTACACAAAGGGAGATACACTAGAACATTTTGTCTATTCATTGGAGCTGGATAGTCAACATGACAAGAAAAATTAAACTGGGATTTAGAGACACTTTTTTTACCTTGTAGAATGAAGAGCTTTCAGGATTTTACTTTAATTACCTTCTTGTTCAGTTTTTCCTTTGTTGTCTGAAATCATCAATGAGACTTTTGTCTTCCATTTTCTATTGCCATAAATCTCTTGAGCAAAATTGCTGCCTTCAAGTAAGGGCAGAATAGAATTGGAGACAAAAGCACGGAAATGTTTAGGCAACAGATTCCATTAAGAAAAGAGAAGGAGAGCACGAGAAAGAAAGTACATTAGACTGAAGCAAAATTTTGAAATATTTTAATTTCTTTCTCCTGCAGAAACCTTCTGAGTTCCTCCAGGAAAGTTTCCCAAAAATCTGCTGTGAAGACAGTAGGGTAGAAGGTGTCCTGAGGGACTGTCATGCTCTGCCCCTGACACAGCTCTGGCCTCTTCCAAATCTCTTACCTGCTTCTCGCTCCTAACTGGGCCCTAAGAAAACTCCTAAGCTGTCTTGGGAAGAAAAAGAGCTAGCGGAAAAAGAAACACGCTGAGAAAACCTGCTGGCTGACCCCAGGAATTGGGTCCATTCAGGTCACTGCAGCTCACACAACGCAGCAGCTGGAATGCAGCAGCATCAGCACTTTGGCTCCCTTAGTATTCCCAAGGAAGCCCAGGGTAGATGGGTCCTTCTTTCTGAAAAAATTATTTGAGAGAGGAAAACATAGAAGATAGTGCCTTATTCCCAGACAAGCAATATTCAAGCGGCTACGGCCCCCCCCTTCAGTGCCAGCTGAAACAGGACCCGGTCACAGCTTAAACCCGGAGAGGTCAGCCTTGAGCATGGGTACCAAAGCCACCGGGTTGCTGTGAAACAAGGCCAGACTATCCAGCATAAACCTGGCAAAGCAGAAGTGCCGTGGCAGGGCTGTGAACCTGCTTGAAAGACTTCACAGAGAAGCCAGCACCCCGCTGTGAAAAGTTTCAGTTCTCAAGAAACAGCATTACTCTGCCAGTCAAATGTGCTCACAGAAAGCCTCTGATCACCTGGAGAAAACAGGGTACTTGTTAAGAGAGAGTTTAAGTTAGTCAGCACCTCACACAGTTATATGAAAAAACTGCAAGGTGAGGTCTTTTCAGTCTCTCAATTATATTTTCAAAATGTGTTTTTACTAAGGGGGAGAGGGGAGCAAAGTCTGTAAAGTTTCTTCAGCATGTATAAAACGCAAGAATTTAAGACTCCTAGATGATATTTAGTGTGAATGCAAATGGTGCTTCCCTGGTCTTTATTGTCTGTTTTCCAAGTTTTTAATGGGTTTGGCCTCTGGGTCTCTTGAACAACTCTAGTGTAGTGAATAACAGGTATTACTCCAGTTGTTCTGAGTTCCAGGAGAGGATTATTTTCACCTGCTGCAGCAAGCCTTGACATCCCTGTTGAGGAGCCCTTGCTGATGAGCTGTGCTTAATGGCATGGCGCCCAGCGGCGGGAGCAGGATGCGGCTCTTGGGCACACTGTCACTCAGACAGTGTGGTGGCCCAAGGAGACACTTTCATCAATTTGGTCTCAAAGTCTAGGTATGTGACAGACACTTTTTCATGGGTATAAAGCCAGTTACTGCCTCTGTGCTTTACCTCTGAAACACGGCGAACAGTATTTCACTTGTAAGAGGTTAGGGTAGTATTAATTTGCTGAGGCGTTCAGAGGATGACAGGAGTGGATCAGTGCTTAGAGGATTCAGCAGAGTCCCATCTGTTTCTATATAATGTCTAAGAGAATTTCTTTGGGTAGATGTTGTGTTGGGGTTTTAAACAGAGGTGGACCATGGTGTGTCTCTACAAGCTTAGAAGAACAGGTCACAAACTGCAAGGTTTAAGTAGGTCTTTTCAGTCAGCTCGGGAGGAAAGCCTTCCTCTTGCTTTCATGTTGTCTGTCTCTGGATGGCTTGAAGGCATTACAGAATACTTTTCCCCAGGGAAAAAATGCCTCTGCAGAAGGCAAGATTTACTTATCATAGGGCTACAATTGAATTTTGAGTTGAAATTTAACAGCAGCTACCTTAGCCCAATGTATGGCTTGTAAAGTGAAAGCCTGCCGGGCAAAATACCTACCTGTTTCAACATCTGTCTGTCTATCTGGTAGTTATTCTATTTTATGGCCCAATCAAGAAAGGAAACAATAAATACACAAGTGCCTGTGAACTACTTTCCCAGGGAAAGTCAGTGGAAACTGCGAGTCCCGCTCCTCTCATTAAAGCTAAAATTCTTTATAAATGACAGTCTTCTCTCTTTCTATACATGGCTCCAAGTCCCAGTGCCTGCAGCTCTCCGCTCTGCTGACAGCCTCAGGGAGCGGCGTGCCCGGGTGAGCAGGGCTGTCTCTCCCCAGATGTCCCACCTCTGTCCACAGCCTTGCGTGGCGCTGATGGCTATCGCTCTCTCCCCCAACATGTGTGAAGGGACACATTGGAACGGGTCCAGCGGAGGGCCACAAAGATGATCAGAGGTCTGGAGCACCTATGCTATGAGACAGGCTGAGAGAGTTGGGGTTGTTCAGCCTGGAGAAGGCTCTGGGGAGACCTTATAGCGGCCTTCCAGTACCTAAAGGGGGCCTACAGGAAGGATGGGGAGGGATTCTTTATCAGGGAGTGGAGCGATAGGATGAGGGGTAACGGTTTTATAGTGAAAGAGGGTAGATTTAGATTAGATATCAGGAAGAAATTCTTTACTGTGAGGGTGGTGAGGCACTGGAACAGGTTGCCCAGAGAAGCTGTGGATGCCCCGTCCCTGGAAGTGTTCAAGGCCAGGCTGGATGGGGTTTTGAGCAGCCTGGTCTAGTGGGAGGTGTCCCTGCCCATGGCAGGGGGGTTGGAATTAGATCATCTTTAAGGTCCCTTCTAACTCAAACCATTCTATGATTCTATGACATAGCATTTTAGGAAGGAAAATGCAGTACCAAACACAGAAGAGGGAGAATGGCTGAAGCCAGGTCTGCCTCAATCGCCTGCACTTCTTGTCAGCAGTTGGGCTGTATGGGCTGATACAGATTGCTGGACTGCTCTCTGCAAACCATCTAACCTAGACATTTTGACCCTTGGTGCTTGTTGCCTGCCAGATACTCTTGTGAGAAGACGCCAGACATCAAGAAGGGGAGAGGAGCAGCCATGACTGGACACCAGCCAGCCCAGCTGGCGTGGTGGTGTGTGTGAAACCCCAGGAGCCCATCCAGGGACAGGCTGGTGGGGGAAGCTGCTGGCACCACGAGCTGCTTTCCTTCTCCAGCAGTTGGCAATAGCTGGGGCACGAAGAAAGGGGGTGCCAGACCTGGACCAGCAACAGTGGGCTACACTCACAGGACCACTGAACAGCTGGAGATCATCAATGTTCACCTGTATGGGAAATATTCCTGTTTTCATTCTGCCTTCCGTAATGTTGTTATGCCGCTTGCAAGGAAGAGCAACACCTTCTGAAGGAAAACCAGTGAGCGAGGGAACCAGAAGGGCTATACAGTAATTTGAAAGACCTTGACCTGTTTGTGTAGTATAACTCATCTTCCCTCTACATATGCGTTGTTGTAATGGTAGCTCTGGTAACTCTTTTATGTCAATAATCTACTGATAAGTCCCTCAGTGTGATGTGTGCACAGGTAAATTGTGCTCATTAGCCCTTCATGAGGGGCTAATGAAAATGACATTAACACTGTTTAACAAAAAGGTAAATAAGGAAATCTTTTGCAAGTGGGCAAATATTTGGCATCAGTCATGTGTTTCTGTGAACAAACCTTCTTAGAGTGGCTGCTGATGCCACTGCCTATAAAGAGCCATGCCTGCAGGTGAGGAGTAAAAACTGATGTGGATAAAATGGATAGTGTCAATGTTTTGGTTTACAACTGATGAACTCGCTCATACAGTACAGTGTAGTAATTATACTTTCAGGATTATCTAGAAAGAATTAAGTAATTTTCAAGGCAATGAATACAGACCAGATGACTTGGCAAAGCCAGCTATTTTCTAATCCAAAGGCTTCATCAGGCATTTCCATCGCTAACGTTGTAACAGCAGTGCTTCCACAGACTAAAAAGAGAAGTGATGGGACTGAGGGGTTGAATGAACACAATTACCTACAATACATTGATACAGCCATTCACCATAATAACCTGTGCAAGATTAAGTGAGGTTTTGTAATCTGCTTGCTTTCACTAATATCGTGATAAGAGATACATGACTGTTCCTTTGAAAATGTGGGCAGTTGTCTCTCTTTCTGGACAACTGCAGGCTGATCCTGCGAGGATTTTTAGAGTGAGTAGCTCCACGGTGGAAGTCACTAAGGAAAGGACTCATTGTACCCGGAGGTGGCTCTCATTTTGCTCACAAGGGTACATCCCACAGGCAGATTGCCAGCCAGAAGGAATAATTCTAGTCAGAAATGTGTGGAGGCATTGAGCTAGAATGATGGTGAAGCAACTTTGAAAAAAATTTACATTTTGTAGCACAAGCTTCTACAAAATGTAAATGTCCCACCATTTAATTAAACAAAATCTGGTGGATTGTCAATATTAGTACCGTCTGATGTTTCTTCGGAGTACCACAGCCTTCACATGCAGTATTAGCATCTTTTTTCCATAAGAAGGGATGGATTTTTAAAATCGACTACAGCATCTGTTGGCCTCCGTAATGGCAACTTCATTGCTTAAGTTGTTCTTTTTCAAGGTCAGAAGGAAACTGCCTTCTCTCCACCTCCAGCATTGCGCTGTTGGCATGGAGCATCAGTTACAGGGAGGTTTTGTCATTTCCCTCAGACACATGAATCACAGTCGTTACCAAATGCAGCAGTCCTGATTGGAGGGCAGAGGGGTGGGATAGGAAACCTGTTTGATCCAGTACAGCAAATCCCCTGTTTAAGTTGGGAATCCTCCAAACTCACATCATCTGTGTCTCAATACCATTCCTGCATATTCTCAGATGAAGGAAAACATACCGCATCTGTACATGTCTAGCTGAGAAGAAATCGGTTTCAATCACCAGAGAGCTAAAATTGCCAACGTAGATAGTAACTTCAATTGCAATTTGAATACTGGACTCAGAAAAGAGGATTCAAAACAGCAGCTTTTTATCTGCTATCTTGGGATGCTGTAGGAGGGCGGCAGAAACCAAACAGCTGGAGTATATGGTTTTTCTCTGCACTTGAAAATCCTTTTATTGAGGAGGGAGGAAAGAAATGTAATTTCAAAATCTGTGTATCTGATGAGAGAAAGTGTGTTTGTGTCTAATCTTGAAAGAAATGAAAAACAATCCATTGCTATGGTAAAGGGTTTCTTCTGTACCTCTGCCAAGGTCATTGAATGCATAAATCCAGGGAGAGCACAGACCTTGGAAGAGCGCAGCTCCTCTGTGTCCCCACAGCAGCTCTCTTAGGACTGAGAAGGGTGAGAGAGTTTTCTTGCTGTTACAAAACTGTTAAATACAACTGGAAATGTTTTTCATAACATTTGGCAGTTCAAGGTCTCACCAACATACAATGGGCCTAGCAATACCTGACAGATTGCTGCGGACAATGAGTCAGAATGTCCATGCTCCTTTCCCAAGATCCTAGGTCTCCTTGCTTCAGAGATCCCACTGTGAGCTTTCTGTGTTGTAGTCTTTCAACAACTGGGCTTGTTGTCAGGCTTTTTGAATTCAGGTCAGTCTGTTCTCTGTTTTTTTCCACTTCTGCTTTGCAAGGCAGTGCTATTGAGCAATTCAGAGCGCATGTATCGGTTAAGCTCTTCAAAAGTAGTCCTTTCTCCAGCTAGCACCCTTCCCCTGAAGTAACCCATATGATTTCAGAAGTTTTACTGGGATGGAGGAACATCAAGGTGTCAAAAAATAAAAGCTTGCTGAAAAAAATTGTTTTGTTTCAGTGCACCCTGGGTGTCTCCGATGTGTAACTGCCTCAATGCCTGTTGACACATCTGGCTACCTGCTACAGACACCTGAATCCCAGACAAACATTTGGAGATGACAGCTGTGGTGTCACGGCTTACTCTCCTAGTGCTGCGATGGGGAGCCTGAGTACCGTAAGTGCTTCAGCTCCATGTCCAGGGACACACACAAGTCCTTGTCTTGCTCCACTGGTGAGGCTCTCAGGCTTTCCAAGTTGTTTGTTCATGGAGCAACTGGAAGTGATCCAGGGGAAGATTATCAGGAGAGTCAGAGGCCTAGAGGATGCGTCTTGTAAGGAAAGGTTGGGCTTGGTTAGTCTGATGAAGAAGAGGCTAGGGGGAAATCTAATAGCAGCCTACAACTACTCAGAAGACAGTTACAAAGATGATAGAGTCAAATTCTTGGTAGTAGCAGACCATATGACAAGGGGCAATCAACACAAACTCTGACTTGGGAGGTTCAGGATGGACATTAGAAAAAAAACCCATCTTTACTGTGGTGATAAGTGCAGGACCAAAGTACATTGTCCAGCGAGGTTGTAGAATCCCTGTCCTCAGAGGTTTTCAGTATTTAAAAATATTGGACAAAGCCATAAAGAACTTCATACAGTGTTGGTGACAAATATGCTTTTAGCAGGAAGTTGAACTAGAGACCTCCAAATGGTGCCTTCTGACCTTCACTTCTATGAATCTGTGGTGATCTGAAAGCTTCTAGGATTCCTGCTCTACAGATAAACGGGATCACAGGCAGTAACAGCTTATTTATCTTTCAGGAAAGGATAAACAATCCCCACTTCTCCCGGGACAGCTGTAATTTTTTCCCCTGTCTTCCTCAGGTTGCACACTTAGTGAATTTCCTCTCTGTGAGAGCTTCAGAGAGATCTGAGCTTTTCATATCTGCAGGTTTCCTGTGGGACAACATTAAGAATGGTGGTCAGCCTCAGTAAATCACTGTCATAGCCAGGCAGGCAGGAAAGAGACGCAGGTAGAGAGCTGAGATCAGCAGCACGAGCCTGCCCTGCTATTCATTGCACAGTTTCAGCAGACGGGACAGTGTTTCCAGGCATCTCTCCTTCCAAATCTCCCCAGCTTGCAGTGTGAGATTGTTCTTCAGTGTACCGTGTTCTGACCAAGAGGGACCTGATCTCTACCACTCCTTGTCTGGCTGCAGAAGCACATAGGGTTGTCCCCGAGAATCACGCCTGCCATTAGGAGCATTTGCAATAATCTCTGCCAAGTCGCCAGAAAACCTTGCTGCTGCCTGCACTTTACTTCAAACAAATTAAAAGGCTTGCCTTTGATGTTTTGGTTTTTTTTTTTAACCACTCAGCAGCAACAGCAGCACAGTCTGAGCATGTAAAACAGCTCCACCGAGCACACCAGCTGAGTCACTGCTTTTTGCCACAAAACCCTCACAGCAGAAGCTGGAGAAATCAATAACAGTGTGCAGCTTAGTAAAAGTGCTGAAGCCATTCAAGGTTCTTATATAGAAACACACCAAGTGTTCCTAGCGGGAAAAGCAGCTCACCTCATTAACGCTTGAAAAAAGCCTTTCAGTTTAATTTGCCAGACACACCAAGGCGCAACCTCCGAGATGAGGGAAAGTGACAGGTGAAGAAATATAGGAACGAAATGGAATTGGTGATACCACCAGAGGGGGAAAAGATCAGCTTTCAGCATCATCACTGAGCCATGGAAAACTGTTTACTGCACTCTGGATTGCATCTCGACTCTGAACACACGGCCTGCAGAAATACACAGATCCTGCACAGAGGTAAAAGAGGAGCTCTTCTTAAATTGTAAGTCTTAGCAGTCTGAAGGCAGGAGTACCACAGGACAGCTGAATGCCCTCTCCCCTTGGAAGTCACCCCGTGAAGCCTGCTGTTTCTGGGAGACTGTGCTTCCATTGTCTTCTACGGAAGGGATAACAAGGTGCCAAATCACGTGAGTAGGGGAGCCCATGCTGCTTTCCCCAGCTATGCAGAGACAGCTCTCAGCCTACAGCATTGCCAGTGGCTAGAGTCAAGGCTCAGGATAACAGCCTGTCCCAGTCTTCTTATACACACACACGTACATGTACACACTTGCATGTATTCTCCATTCTACAAGTCTCTTCTAAGACACTCGCCTGTAAATATTGGCCAGCCATGCTGCTCCTCCTTTGAAAACCCTGTGAGACTCTTTGCATATCACAGTGATTTATCGTCTTACCAGCTCTGACTTTTGGAAGACCCACTGAACTTTTCACCTGGGTAAACATGTATTAAAACATAACACTAGCCATCCGCTACACGTTTCTTCCTTCCAGAGGCAAATTTATATGAAAATGGCCAAGTTTTTCTTTCTATACACAATTCCTTTATTTTCTATCTTGTATCAAAGCATGCACTCATCTCACTTTTCCCCTCTTTTTTAACTTCAATCTGTGAACAAGCAGAGGTTCCATCCAGGAGTATAAGACTTTCCATGGCCAGTAAGCAGATGTTCTTCATTTGACATCACATCCCAGCACACACTCATCTCTTATCTGCTTGCATCTTGTGATTATAATCACAAGATTCTTCTAATTATTACAATATCTTCTTTATTCAGTTATGCACCTGGTCCGTGGAAACTTGATTGCATTCCACAGGGCATTTGAGCTCTCTGACATTTTGAAGTCTATGATTGCTGTGGCAGCAGTCGTGACCTCCCCTTTGAAAACTGTTAGTGTTGTAGAAAGAAATTGCACATGTGCAGGAAAACTAGATACACCCAGTCCAAAGAAGTGTAACCAGCTATAGCTGTCCCCAGCGCAAGCTGAAACATCAAGCATCCTTCCAAGAGGCCACTGGAATGATGTCACAGCACCCCAGGGACCACTACTCTGCCTTTCTTCTCTTTTCACTTCTCAATTTAGCTGCTAAGATCCGAGGAATACATGAGATGCATGAGATGCATCCTATATGCATACGCAGGCCATAATAGTATTGGTTTTACTAGCGTTTAGCTAACCTTTTCATTTGAAATTTTTGGATTGAAAGAAAACCATGCTAGTTGCCTTGTATGACATGAAGATATCCTAAAACCATTCAGCTTCCCTACTGCTTGGTGACATTGAATCCATGGTCTGCAAAATTCAACACTTCTTGGCTGTTGAGAATGAAGCTGTAAACGGTAAAGAATAGCCTGATGGAATAATAAGGGGTAGAGTAAAGCAGAAACATCCCCAAACCCTCCTCAGATATCTGGATCTGTGTGACTTTACTACCGATCATCGATAACTTTATTTCTTCTCTGATAATTGCATTACAAAGAGACGTCAAAGAGCTGGGGTAAGGCCAAGACGTATGCAGCAAGACAGGAAGAGTGCAGGCATCCCACCTTATAAATAAATCTTCCTTTAAGGAAAAGGTTTATTTTATCTTTGTTTGGTGCAGCTAACATAGCAAACACATAAAATCAAAACACACCTGCAGTGACTGATCACGTTCTCTTCCATTTAAATCCTTTCTCTACAAAGAAACAAATAAAAAAACCCTCCCTATGCAGGCAACACTGGTGCACTGGAAGATCGCCTGCCTCTTACCTCCAGTATCTCCCTAGCCTGAGGGGGACACCAAGCGTATCACCTCCAGCTTCGAGGCCCAAGACCTAAAATTAATTCCAAAGCAGGAAACATTTTTTAAGATTTTAAACTTGCTTCCCACAACTAATGGAGCCACTTCCCAGCACGGGATGGGGAGATTTTGCTTCCCCTGCTGCCTGTCTTATTGCTGCATGGGGGTGGCTTACCTCCAGCAGTGCCATCAGGGTGGGCACAGCTTGCTGTGAGACCCAGCTAAGAAACTCCCATGAAGCTAACATGTCTGCCATGGGATGACATCCCGTCTTAGGATGCACTTCATACAATTTCTTTATGCTAAATTACTTTTCACATTTCCAAGCTAGATTAGACAAAGCTTTAGACTTTGCACCAGGAGGACCCAGCCTGGTGAGGCTCGCAGGTAGCCAGACCAACCTCCTGAGCCCTTCCTCTGCTGCCCTACAGAAAACCATGGGGAAAACTGCTTAGCATAAGATGAGCAATGCAGTGAAGCTATGATTCAAGATACCACTTTAGTGCCCTCCTCCTGGGACAAAGGAGGACATCTGGGATGTAATATTAACTCAGGGATTTATCCTACCTTGGGATAAAAAGACAGCAGGGTGAGGTTCCTCCAACATATGTTAAATATGAAATTGTAATGGCTAATATTCTCAGAACATTAGCATGACGGGGTAGTGAGTCCTTAGCAATTCACTTTGTAAAGTCAGCTGTTCTGGGGTAATCATCCTTCACTGTGCATTTTCTCCTTACACTCTTCTAACCTGCAGAGGGAAGAGCTCTACTCTTATTCTTCTCTGCAATTTTCCTAGCTATTTCTTCATTTTTGCTTAAAAAGCACTCTCAACAACTTCTTCCCCTGCCCCCTATGTACTCTCTCAGTATCCCTATTTACAGACAAGGAAAGCAAGCTTCCAGTACAAAGGAGATTTGTTGTTTGGGGTTTTTTTAATGGCTAACCACTCAATGTATAGGCAAAGCATATGATGGTCCTGTAGGCTTTCAAATCTACTCGCAGGTAGCAAGCAATGAGTTTTTGCAGATCCACATTTGTGCAGATTGACTGAACAAAGTTTCTTATCTGTTATTGTGCATCTGCCTTTGGAAAACGATCTCCAGGAGGGTTCTGCACTCTCCCTCTGAGCCTCTATACTCTACACCTCCAAACTCATAGTGTGCGCCTCTCAGAGGCTCAATGCCATTTGTTAGTACTACAGCAGCTCCAAAGGGCTGCAATGACGCTCTAGACCCACTTTGGAAGTCATTCTTGACGTACAGTACCAAGACTGGCTGCAGACTTCAGAGATACAAGGGGGTAAAACACAGCGCACACCACAAGATAACAGTGAAACGACCATGGTTATTTTGCAGGTGCCAATTCCGTCCTCATCAGCAATCCTGCACGCGGGGCCAAGGCTCCTGTGATCTCGCTCATCCCTGTCTCCATACTGCCAACGTCATGTAGGTCTCCACAGAATCACATCCATGTAAGCACACGGGCTTGCAGAGCATCTGAGGATTTGTGATGATGGTTTTCACTAGCTTTCCTAGCAAAAACCAGATTACAGTCATTTACACCATGGGGAATGTCTGAGGATTAAAAGCTTCTGACTGAACAGTGGAGATTTCCCTGAAGAGAGGGATTGCCAGTCTCACAGCACTGGTTATGGACAACAGCAGAGCAAGTATGTTGTTTGGACATCTGTCCTTCCTAGTTCTTTTTTCAAAGGAGATTTTTAGCTATCAACCGACACGATTTTTTGATGTATTTATAGAATACTATCTACTGAAATTTTTTCTATGGTGAACTTATTCTTTTGGCTGAAAGGTTCTCTGCCGGTCATGCCCTTCCTCCCAAGTCAGGGTGGGTCCTGGTGGAAAGCTGGAGGTCCTACCAGTGGAAGAGGAGATGGCTCTGTCCATACAGTCAGTCCAGGACTCCTTGCTGAACCTGCCCAAAATGTGATTTTTCCCCATCTATGTATGTGTGTCCTCCACTAACAATCTGACCAACCCATTTTCCACAGACTGAGTAATACTTCTCACAAAACAGTGACCTCAGCTGGTATCAAATTAATTTGATTCAGAAACTTGGTAGGAAACGTTTACAGTGCAGTTACAGGATGAAACTGTTCTGTACTCGTATCGGTGAGATTGTCACTGAGGTGTTTTGGTATTTGTATTTTGTTTGGTGTTTTGTTTATATATGTGCCAAATACATGAAAATGCACTGTGTACATGAGGCTCCCTGAATTGCACCTGTCCTATTGTCATGAGGATGTGACCACTGTGCCCTCACAAGTTTTCTCTACCAATACTGGAGTTTCGCTTGTAAGTAAAACTGTAAAGGATTGTTTCATTGGTACAGAACTGAACTGAGCTTGAGTTGGGAAAAATCAATTTAAATAAAGTCCAAATGAGCTCTTTCTTTGTTCCTCAGGGAAATAAATTTTGATTTCAGATTCAATGAAATATTCTATGAAAATAAAAAGATTTAATTGTGGAGGGACAATTTAAACTGGTTTTTTAGTGAATATTCAGCAAGCCAAACATCATCTTTCCAATAATCACTTTAAAAACTATCAAACTATAAAAAAAAAACTATACAAAAAAAAAAACCTATACAAAAATGCTAACAGGAACACCTAAATTAAATTAATTAAACTAATACAGTGCTTGTGACTGTAGTATTTCCATGGGTCAGTATCTCACTAGAGAAGGGAACAACCAAACAATAATCGTACAAACCTAAACTGTCAAAATGTAGAGATTTTCTGTTTCACCATCAGTTATTTTCTCAGAAAATTGCTTTAAAAACAGAAAAATTCTGAAAACGTAAAGTGTATTCATTAGGAAATGATTTTATATTAACTTGATAAATAAAATAATGGTATGGAGATTTTTCTGCCCTTTAAGGGTTGCACTCTTTATTGAGTTTAAAATGATAATAAACCATTGAGAGCCTACTGAGCTAGGTAATGAATGTAACACAGCAATTTAAGAGTTCATTTCTGAGGCTCTATAATAGTTTCCAGAGTTTTTTTATCTTAGTGGGGTTTTTATGGTTGTGCAATTGTAGTAATTGAAAGTAGATTATAAAAATGATTCTCCTCCAGACCTTTCCGGGGGAAAAAAGAGAGATGGAATCTGAATGGTGTTTCATCTGGGAAAATATGGAAATACAATTTTCATATAACATAATGGTTAGAATGCCTGTACCTGCAATCTCATTATTATAGAGAATAGGCACAAAATTTAAATTAAATCGCGCACGCCTTCCTGATTCTTTCCCCGTGCCCACCAGCATAGGCAATGCAGAGAAAGGTATATCTGGCACGTCTGTGAGCAGACAGATGGGTCTTCACCGCCACAGCTTCACCAGCGGTATGAAGTATTAATGTCCCCTGGAGCAGCATCTGCCCCACTCCAAGTGACAGGAGGAACTGTGCTGGTGTCAAGACCTCTCCCAAGCTATGGCCAGATCTAGCCTAGTCTTTGCAGCTGGAATATGCAATGGGAATGTATGGGGATAGGCACTCATGTACTAAATGGCAAAGACAGTGCAGAAGATTTTTCTTTTCATGCTGAAGACAGAAGGGGAAGAAATATAGTTATAACGCAGGGGGATAAAGAGTGTGAATAACAAAGTTTACAAGATGATAAGATACCAGAAGGCTAGAGGAGGGCAGGGCAGCTCTGGGAAGCTCATGTGCAAGGGATTTTTCTGGGCCCTACTATTGATTTGGAGAAAGGCAGCAACACCAGAGGCAGAAGGTGCACCTCTCTTGTTTCCAGCTCTGACTGGAGCCACTGGACCTTGAAGAAAATAGGGGATCAGACCCTGACAGTGTAAATTTTTCAAGATGAGAAGAAAAATGGATTTTGGCAGAGGAAGTTGAGATACTGTCTCAAGTAAGAAATGTAGCAAGTGAGAGAAGGCAGACTCAGCATCCTCACAGACCCAGGAGGTGAGAATTATGTGGAAAAACTGGAACGCGATGGAAAGGGAGGCTTAAATAATATAAAAGCTTGAGGAAAAAGAAACATCCGACTGGTGACAGGTAACCACAATACTTAAGTCGGAAGGGCTTAAAGAGAGAGAGCTTGTACTTTGGTGATATTACACACCTGTGGCTGGAGGGCAGCACGTGAGCCAGAAAAGCAAGGATGCTGCAGGTGAAAAAGCTTCAGGAGAACGGGATGGAAAACTTGGAAATCAAAAAAAGCCCTCATTTCTTACTTGAGAATTTGATTAGATGCTCCAAGCCCTCCTCCTTTCCAGCTATCCTGGAGAAGGAATTATACACTGGCATGTCTCGGAAATGCACAGTGGCATTAATGAGAAAAGACTGTGTGATCTCAAATGTGCTGTGTCCTGCAAACATGCAGGAGCCTCATTCCAAGCCCTGTATCTTGGCAGTCTCTGAAACAACACACAGAAAATAGATTAAACCCAACTAGATTACAAAGCTGTGTAAGCATTCACCAAATTTCATTCATATTCTGTAAATAAAAATCCCGTTATCCAAGCCAGAGTGACCTCTGAAATCGAGAAGCCAAGGATATTGATAGGCTTAGAGAAAAAAAATCTGTGATGCTACATATGCATGAAAGGACTTTGGCTGTATCAGCATTGTTAGCCGGGATAATGGGCTCTCGTGGCACAGCAGAGCAGGGGTCACCTCGCCGAGAGCAGGATGGGGACGGAGCGGCCATCTGCACAGTCCTGATTCTCTTCACGACAATCAGCCCATTTTTCAAAGCATACTTTGCATGCAAACGCGTGTGCTTAGCATTTGTATTAGTGACATATGTGGCATTGTTTGAGCCGCAAGCTCATTACCACGTCGATGTGACGTGCCACCTGAACAGAATGAAGCCTGCAGGACAGAAGGTGAAAAGGTACACGGAACTGGCTGAGGGCAGAGCAGACAGTGGCAAACAGTAATATGATATCTAGCACCAGAGAGAGTCATACTTTTTATTTACCCTGCATTTTCATTGATGGCTCTAATAACCTCACTTTTGAAGGCGTACAAAGAAGAGTCCTGACTTAAAATGTAGCTTTCATCAGAGTTCTGAAGACCAGCCCACAGCTGGCTAAAGGCAATGGCTGCAAGCACAGAGAGAAAGAGTCTGGATTAGGCTTAGATGGATCAGAAAAGCAAATCAAGGGAAGAGCGGGAAAAAGAAGACAGCCGAATTCCTGAAGCAGCACTGACATTCACATGTGATGAGAAGGTGGGAGAGGTACTATGAGAAATGCAACTACTGGTACAGATAGGGATTATTAAAATGTCCAAGAGAACAGACTGCATCTATAGTACTAGCACTTGACACCACTGAAAATCTTGAAGGATCAGTATGGATTTTGCTAACCAGACTGAAGCCGATCTCAGGCAGGGGCAAAAAGAATTTAAACTATATGAGTTATAGAAAAGAAACAAGTTCAGGGCTTTTATGTGAAGAGAAAGAAGAGAGATCAGCAGTTAGCTGTAGCATATGAGCTGGCAGCTACCTCTGGGCTAAAGAAAATGAAGCTTACTGATCAGTGAATAGCTTGGATTAAGACTGAAGTAAAGTAAACTGCGTGGATGACATCCCTAGCACTATATGGCACTTAATTGCACAAGACAGTCCGGATATGTAGAGAATCCTCATCTGTATCTACATCAGAATAAATAATGTGACCAAAGGGAGACTGATTTCTTGCAGTGACTTTGTCTCTGAGGGCCCTCAGCAAGGAGCTGAGAGTGATTTAAATACTTAGATGCATGCACAAGCCACCAAAAAAGGAGAAAAGTAGTGCCAGGACTGATGATGTTGGTTTCTGCAGCTTTTTTGTGCTGAAAGCTGGGCTGGATTTCATCTGCTTTGTTCAAGCAGAGCATAATAGAGGGGCTTTGAATTAGATATGAAAAGGGGAACAAACTAATGTGACGGGACCTAACGTGAGGCAGAGCTTCGAGGTAGATCAGCTTACACCTTTTCCTGCCGGTGAGCATGTGAAAACCGTTTCAATCTCTCCAGCTCCGTTTCACTAAAAGACAAACTAGAGTAAAGTCACTGTTCAGCCAAGGAAACCTGAATCAACTGCATCTGAAAGAGATTAAAACCAAAAAGTCTTGTGAACAAATAATTTCTTCCCTACATCCCCAGCCCCCCGTTCTTCAGGGTAGGTCCTTTCCTTTAATCTTGCTCACAGGCCAGCAACTTTTAGTGGCCTCCTAACTGCAAGAAGCTTTGCACAGTGTCTCTCCCTAGGAGAACCTTTTTCTTTCCATCACCTTTGAGGTCTGGCTGCATCTCTACCCTCCCTGCCCCGCTCAGGAGCCTCCAGCCCCTCTGCCACGGCAAGCTCCCTGCTGCAGCATCTGTCCCTGAGCTGCCCAGCTTGGGCTCCACAAACATCCTCCCCTGCTGCCTTCTCCCTCTCCCTGCCAGGGCTCTGCCTGCCTCAAGTGCAGCAGCCCAGACTGATCTTGTAGCAAAATATTTAATACCTACAACATAAATAGTGACCACGTAAGTACAACCCATCACCCGCTTGCCACGTTTCAGTTGATCTCGGAAGTTAAACCAACACAGAAACTCAGTATCAGAAGGGTAATCAAGATGAGTCTCCTTTTCCTGCAAGACACTACACCATATGGTATAACATAATAAAGAACAATACATGTAATATAATATATCACATAAATATTGGATGCCTCGTGCTGAGAGCAAAAGTAATTGAAGACCAAGTAAAATTATACCCCAACACACGTGTGGGTGGCAATGGGGCAGAACCAGAGGAACAGCACTGCCAGAGAGTGGTGATGGAAGCGTAGTGCTCGTCTTGTGAAGACACTAATCTTGACAAATCTTATTAATAAATGAGAGCAATGCAACGTGGAATAATAAAGGGTGGATACAAACATGAAAACCAGTAGTGAGAATAGATGGCAATCAACACGCAAGAGGGGGATTAACATAAAATCAGTCAGGACACTAAACTGTGGTTACAACTGAGCTGGTTTCTGAGCTTTGCTGGAGCTGAGCTGCCTGAACACAAAGTCAAAACCAGATTGGCATCGGCTCGTTCCTCCTCATCCAGGCAAACACGCTCCTCATTACTTCGGGCACACATGCATGTGTATATAAACACGTACATAAACGCAAGTTATTTTGATTTAGTCACCTCCTTTTTTCCTGCATGCGGTTCTTCTGCATGATGCTAGCATCCCACCCGGGCTGTAATTCCAACTTAATGGCAATCACCACAGGTGTTTGGTGACATTTATGCACCTTTTGCGTACATCCAGGTTGCTTTGCAGTTGCGTGGATAACTAGATCATCTCACAGTTGCAAGCTGCCTTTGGAAAGGTTGGAACCCATGAAGTCTGATTAAGTTTGATATTGTTATTATCTCGGCTGTACAGTCAGCGTATCACAGTACTGCTGAATTTAAGTGCAATATGGAAATGAAAGTGCACCATAATAATCTAGCCGTCTTACATCCCACTGTGACTTATTTATTTTTTCCTTGCTTTACTCACAAAATCTTTCAGTTTCATGCTTAGCTCTTTTTCCATCACATTTAATCAAATTTCATTTTATTTTTCATTTTGTAGGTCTCATATGGGTGTCGTTGAAACTGAAACCAATTAAGAAACATCTGCATACAACAGAACGCTGTCAAGTGTGAACAATGAAATTTCTTCTGAGAGAACAGAGCAAGCAGAGCGCACTCTCAACAAGTCTGGGAAAGCTTCGTCCAAAGAAAAGCCGTGTTTATGTCTTCACTGGAGTTTCCAGAGTGTTGGAACCTGGCTCTGAAGAACACTGTAAACCAAGACAGAGTTGAGCCAGGCTTTGCAATCAGCAGTACCAATTAAGTTTAGCCCACCACCAGCTAGTATGCTTTAGGTATACCGTACTTCAATGATACAGGAACATAAAGCAATGACTGCTTGCTTATGAAGAAGCTATTTTAGTTTAAACTGCTATTTTTTTTCTTTTTTTAATTCTCAAGATCTCACCAGAGAGAGCCTCGTAAAGGTTATATGGAGACATTTTCCCTATCTCTAACCGAATTTCATTTCTTTTATGCTTCATCTCAAATCACTGGGATTGTCATGTTTCTTTACGGGATAATTATAATATATCCATAAGTTTTTATTACCTTAACACACTGGTATATATTCACAACCCTAACTCTGGTTTAATGTGTATTTTTAAATAATTAATATGTAGTATAGACAAGCATGTGGTGCGGGAGAGAAATCAGACATCAGGAGGGTCTCTGAGGGAAAGGTGTACCCTGTCCCCATTCCCGTCTTCCCTGTAAGAGTGGCCAAGAGGGGTTCGACCCAAAAAAATTGATACCATCAAGTTGCCAGCTCCTTCCTGCTGGTAGAACAGTCTTTAATACAGTGTTGTCAACCTGAAAAAGCAAAAAAGGAGTTTGATCATGCGGTTGGGAAAAAAAAAAAATTTAGGAGGGAAAGGAAAGGGCTGGGGATTTTTGTGTTTGCAAGCGTGAGGATAAGAAAGCGGGTTTCCCTTCATTTCTTTATGCAAGACGAGCTTCTCCTGAACCTTATGTCATTAGAAGTTGCAGTTCTAAGGAGCAAAAAATAAATACTTTGGTAAAGGCTTGA
Organism: Stercorarius parasiticus; assembly: GCA_013396915.1. Taxonomy (NCBI): domain Eukaryota; kingdom Metazoa; phylum Chordata; class Aves; order Charadriiformes; family Stercorariidae; genus Stercorarius; species Stercorarius parasiticus. The sequence continues at coordinate 272,139 of VWZL01004447.1, read as the reverse complement.
ATGCTAACACTCCCAGTGTCTGTAAAAACCCTGAATGTACCTGACCCAGCTCTGAGACCAGCTCTGTGCTGCTGGTGCTCTGGCTGTCACCGCAAAGGGCTCGGCACAGACGGATGGACAAATGTCTCAATGCAGTTCTGAGTGGGTTATTTTGCAGCAGACTGTGTAAAAGCCCCATTATTACCTATCACTTCACGTAGCTGGGTGCATGCTGGGTGCAGGACGGCTCCAGGAACTGCTGTGTGGACCTACCTGGAGGCAGCTGACTGAGACCATCACCCATGGCTTCACAGCAAATGTGCTCTCTGTCCTTTTTCCTGAGCAGAGATGGGAAGCCTTTACAGGTTTATTTGCAAACATAATGTTTCCCTTCTCTTTATCACAAAGAACAGATACTGTCATGACAGCCTTGTGCTCCACAGGCTTATTTTTCCTCAGGCAATGGTACTCAAGCTCTTGTTCCAACCGGTATGTCCACAAAAGGAGTCATTAATTATAATAGAAAGCAAAAACAACAGTAGTTATTACTTATAGATAATGTAAGAAGCAGGAAGACAAGCGCCACAGTTGAAGCAAACCTCTGACGTGGGTATCCCTGAGCTCCCTTACAGCACTTCCCAGGAGGGGAACAGCCACACCACTGATTACCAGGGGCATGATCAATGACAGAGGCCTCTGTCACCTTTCAGGAGCACTAAATTTGCCACCACGGCCTCTGGTTATTTTTCAGAGAAAGAAAATTTGGAGCGGTGCAGGAAGAACTGATTGTACAGAGAAATTTTCAAAGGGGGTATCTCCTGACACCACAAATCTGTGCAATACCATCCGGAAACAAATGGAAGAGTGCCTTATGAACTACGTAAATGCCAATGGATAAAATTAATAGCCCACTCTGTTTATCAATAGTCAGTATTTTTGCACTTTTCCCCTTTCTGTTTATTAACAGTCAGTATTTTTGCATTTTTCCCCTTTCTCTTTGCCCTGTAACTGTGGGAAATGCCCATCCGTACAGACATTAATTTTAATAAAATCATCTTCCTTTTCTGTTCTGACATATCTCCTTATGTCTTCTCTCTTGCAATCTCGCCATCTCTGCAGCGAGTTCTTTAAAGCAGTTTCTAATTTTATCGAGCTGTGAAGTTTCTGAAGATTCTCTGAAAAAGGCTGCAAGAAAAAAATAGGCTGAACTGAATAAATAGTTCTTCTAACATTTTGATGTCTCGTGGGTACAAGAGCTGTTCAGAACGCGGGGGTAGGACGAGGGTCTGAAAAATGACGACCGTATTAAAGCTCCCTTGCTGTTTTCCTTCTGAAATGCAGGGCTTTAGGTCATGCAGCCTCTTTAACCTAGGTCAGCTTCATCACAGATGTCTGATGCGGTCCTTGTGATGCAGCAGCCCAAGAAAGAAAGGAAACAGGGCAGGAGGAGATGAGTAAGAGGGATTGGGTCATAAGCTTCTGTTCCATGTGACTGCAGACATACCCACAATGGAAATGTCTACAAAGGAATAAGTCATAGTTGTAGCAACAGGTCAGGTCCTGCTTTGCTGTGAAAGCTTCAAGGAAATAGTTTTACCACGTTTTGCCAGTATATGTCTGTCTTCAGAATAAGAATAATACTTACCTGTATTTATAAAAACACTCTGAAAGGCTCGGATAGAAAACACTACATAAGTATTACGTAGGGATATTCCCAAATTTCTCAATAATGCACATTGGATCAGTGCCCAATATTTGCAATGTCTTATTAAAAATAAATTTAAATGGGCAACATCGCTCAGATATTTCGCTAAAGTAGCTTGGTGGTGGGCTTGCTATGTGTTTTTTTTAACTTAGGAGTTGCTTACTGAAAAGATGGTGCTTCACTGATTCCCACAAAATAATTGACACAATACAATACATTTAACCTGGGAAAGAACTAAATTTTAGTTTTCATTCAGCTTGGCAGGCATTGTATTGAAACTCGTATACTCCAAAGGATCCTCTCAAATCCTGCAAACCTATTAAAGAAAATTGCTCCACTACTTCTCAAGAAAATCTGATACAGCCTTAGACTATTTGGGGGATAAGTTATTTCCTTTTCTCATATTTGAAGCTGTTTTTTTCAAAGTTCGTAGTTGCCTTCGCTTCCAGTGTTTTCCCCAAACACCTTTCAATGTTGTCTGTGGGAGTAGTCACAAAGCAATAGAAACATGCCAAACATATTGATTACCGAGTAAAACGGTTACCCTGGCAACTAAAAATCCTAGGAAAGCTCTTAAAACTTCCTTCCTTTCTCATGGGACTCCTTTTTATATACTTTTTTTCCTCTGGTGGTTTCAGAAATCATGGATGTCAGGTATAAAAGTGCTTTCTCTGAATGTACAGCAATGGAGAAAAGGTGATTCACGCCCAGATTATCTGTTCCACCAGGAATATAACTACCCACATTACTGCCTTAGTAATCCGTCACTTGCATAACGGGCAGGCAATTTTTGTAATTTTGGGGGGCAGAGTAACCCTCTCCCACCAATTTCTAAATCTATATTCAGATGTGATCTAAGGAAAGGAATCCAAGAACTAGAATTTTCCTAAAGCGCCAACGCAAGCAAGATGAACAGCGTGAAGGAATTATTATTCGTGTAGCAACCAAAAGTTTGCTCTGCTCTGTAAGCAGCAAAGGAAATTAATGTCCTCTCTCCATGGGTGGTTTTCATCGACCGGTGGCTACGTGTGACAAAAGCAGTGACCTCACCAGAGGAGCAGCAGGGACCAGAGTTGGTGGTAGTGGGCTCATGCAGTTCCTCAGGCTCATTCTGGGCACAGCCTGACGGTGCCAGTGTATGTAAAAGCATGTGCAATTGAAAATACACATGAAGCTCATTTGGGAGCAACTGCAGATGGCTCGTTTCTCTGTCTCCTGCTTGGTTCAATCCCCAAGACACGCAGAAGACTGCCTACTTACTGCTCAACCGACCCTCAGGAGCAGACTCAGCTTTTCAACCATTTTGATATTTCAGAAGGAATTGCCTTCACAGGCATTAAGCAGATGCTTGCTGGTCCCTGCTTTTGTAAGCAGGAACTGTAAGTGGACCAGGAGGAAAGGGGGAAACATGTAACAGTGATTACATTAGGGTTTGGGGTTTTGTTAGAATAAGGGAGTCTAAGCCAGCAATTCAGAAAACAGGGCACTACTGTTCAGGCTTTGATATGCTGATTTTTTCCTTCCTTGAACAAATGGTGGTAGGGTTTTTTTTTGTCCTTCAATACTGGCTTTCCAAATAAAAATGGTTTTGAAAAGCCGCACTTACAGAGGTTACAAATAACGTGCGGCAACACAGCTGGCACTGGAACATTTCCAGAACATAATCACCTGTCGCGCACACTAATTCCCGTCGTGATGAGGGCCCTTTATTTCCAGTGGGGTCCGACAGATCTATTGTTAAAAATGTCATCTCTTAATGGAGCAGGTTTGGGATTGTCTGAGCCCTAGCCTCCTTTCCTACGTCAGCGTGTGTTAAGGAGGTATGTTATGCCTTTGAATGATGGCTTTTTGTTTGTCCCAGGCTAGTATTGTCAATAGAAGGCTGAAGAAAATGTGATTAAGCTACATGGAACCACAAGTTAGCTTGCTATGAAAGGAAATGACACAAGCAAAACTTTCCAGTAAACATAATCCTAAGGAGATCTGAATAGGGCATAAAGAGCGGGGAGAAACACAGTGGTTAATTTTTATAGGTGGAATATTACTTCCGTGCAACAAAAGGCAGTTCTCTAACTCCCTTTATTTGAACAGATGTTTGCCTTGTGTTGTCCTTTGTATTCTCAGGGCTTTTCTGTCAGTCTTGACTGGGAAAGCTCTGCTAATGCCATTCTAATACACAGTCTCCTCTAATTTATTTTTTTTTCTGATTGAAAAATGCAAGCCTCACCAGTAAGACAGGAATGTTTGTCTCGCATACAAGAAGCTGCAATCGCTGTCACTTCTATAAGCAGCCTTCTGCTGAGAAATACAACGATGACAACCGTGAGCACTAATATTTTGATGTGTACCGGTCACAGGACTTAATAGTAGCATCAAATTGACATACCTCAATGTAGGGGAAGGAGGAAAGGAAATATGGTCCCACTTTCCTATAACTGTCATCACTTTCGTTTGCATGGCACTGATTTGGGGATGTTGGATCAAAACAGTGAAGGCAGTCTTAGGATCAGCTCCCAACCTGACTGATTTTCTTGCACAAGTGGGGCAGAGGGTGTTTCTGATTGCGCTCGCAGTCACCTGCTGCTGTAACAGAGCCCAGTGCTGTAACAGTGCCCATTGAGGTCTCTGCCTATCTGCCACAATTACCAAGTGACCATTTCCCCGTTAAAATGGGAGTACAGAGACTGTTCTCCCTTAAATACCAGAAGTTCGTGTGGTTTTTCCCACCAGTGTTTGGCAGCAGCCAAGCTTATTGCACAAAACCCCCATACATTTTTAATTCTGGCAGCTCTGTAGGCTGGTGCGCTCTCAAAAGCCAGGTGAGTTCAGCTTCCCTGCAGGGGGGAAGGTCCCCTAATGCCACAGATACCCCCTACCCCAGCGAGTCATGCCAGGTGGCTCTGCCAAAGGCTGAGAGGTTCCCAGGGCGGCTCTGCCTGCCTTTGACCTGCTGTGCTGCCTCCCATCCCCAGGCCAGCGGTGCCAGATGTGCTGCCGGACGGGGCTCAGCTGCAGGCACAAGCGGCAACCGCTGCTGGTAAAGCATTCCCTGCCAAAGGTCCTTCCCCATTCATTTGGCAGGGGATGATTTGCGGAAGCAGAGCAGCTCCCTCAGCCTCTGTCAGACTTCCCAAAGCTTGGGCCAGGCAGGATTTACGTGGAGGTATCTTAGTGCAGCAAGAGCCCATCGCTCCATGTATGCATTTTTGCATTTTATCACTTCCTTTCATTTCGTCTTCTCTCTATGGATTAATAGAAGGCCTCTGTGTGGCCATGAGCTGTGTGTATCCTTTAAGAGTTGTATCCTATAAAGCCACTGGGCATGAGCACCAGCAGCTAGGTCTGCCACATGTCCCACGGTGCACTTCTTCAAAAAGAAGCACCTCCAGGGCAGTTATGGGAAAGGGATGCTCCTGCCTTTCAAGTGTGCCTGTGTGGGGGTGTGCGCACGTGTAGGAGCTGTTCTTATTACTCACTCCTTGGAAATTAACAGCACGTCTTACGCAATGATAGACGAGGCATTAAGCACAGGCTGTGGCTTATTGGATGAGAAGCGTGTCGGCGCTATGTGGGGTATCGTTGACCCAACGACCTCCTCCTGTGCTCCCAGCCCATCTCAGGGAGATGCTGGACCCAGGCTATTCTTTCATTGTTGAGTATTTGCCTTTTAATTTTTTCCCGATCTTTTTCTTCCCTTCTCTGTGCTTAGTAATTATCTGTTACTTATTATATGGACAGGACAAATTTCCTTCATTACTTGATCTGAGGCCCTTAAGTGGATACTGCTACTGAAGGCCCTGGGAAGAAGGTAGGCTTGGGAGACGGTGGTTATTGCTGAAGGCCACAGCTAATTACAGATGCCAATATGGGAGCGTGGAGGGGAGCAAGAGGTGAAAGGAGGGAGCACTCAAAAAGGCATCAGCAGCAGATGTGGCTTGTTATCGGTAGTGTTATAGCTAGCAGGATTACTAGCAAAGCCCTAGAGTTTTAGCCCACCTTTATTGCTTCCTAATAAAGTAATATAAGATAAAGTGTTATCTGGTTTTGCACAAGAAATTTGAAGGATAGGGTATTCGCTGTTCCCATGATTTTTCCTCTCTGATTTTAAGATTGTCTGTTTCATGTGGACAAGTTTATGCACCTACAGTTAAGCTCATCTTATGCAGCTTACAGTTAGTATACAGACTATTTGCAAACTGGGGTCCCAGAGTTACACAAATTCTGCCTAGGATGAGCAGAAAGGCTACTAACCTTTTTAATTTTTAACTGCATCAGGTTTTCTTCCAGCTCCATCAGCTGATCTAACAAAGATATTGACTCTCCAAATGAATGTTGCCTCAGTAGTACTAAATCACGCAGCTGAAATTGCCACACATCTCCAAATGTGGCACTTACAATTGTTCTATGGCAAAGTAATTCTTTTGCAAATACGTCAGATGGGACAGTAAGAGCAATTTGTACCTTGAGGCAATAGCCTAATGGCTAATGGAAGCAGGAAACCAGAATTTGGTGTTCTTCCCAAATTCTTCTTGGGGCTTCTTCTTCTTGAGGCTGAGACAGTTCATGCACACGTTGACCAATTCTCAGTAAATGTCCCAGCCTCGATGCTGTAGGAGTTAAAAAATGAACAAACGTCCCATTAAGTTCAGCCGGAAGAAGCAGAATAGCCAGGTGAGCCTGGTAGAAACCAGTGCTGCTTCTTTACATGTGGTACAATGTCCTTTAACACAGCTAAGCAAGGCTGATACCTCAACAGGCTCATGCAGGGTTAGATGGGGCATCTCTCACAGCACAATATTGTGCCACAAACACTTGCCTCAAATTCTGGAGCGCTTGGTCCTCCTAGTGATTCTGACCTACCCCAGAAAGCCTCTCTTCTGTTCATGCTTTCATAGGATATATACATGTTGTTTCAGAAAAAGCATAGTTTATTATATCTGCAGCGTTAGGCACGTACATGTGAATCCCTGCCTTACCAAGCTTTACAAATATTGAAGAAGGCAGGGCTTGCTACACAATATTTGCTTTTCACAAGGAAGTAGCTAAAGGTTGTTTTATTATTTTAGTTTCCATTGCAAATAAAAATCACAAATTATATATACCCTTAAGGTAAACAAAAAATGAAAGAATCTAATGAAATTGGCACTTAACCTGACTCTTCCTCTAGTCTACTTAATTGAAAGCTCAGACACACAAAGTAGTTTGTATAAAACTCTAACACAGATGATTTGCTCTGCCGTGATGTGTTGCAAATCCTTCCAGCAGAAATTACTGGTTAACACTGTCTCCATTATCCATTGGGTTTTCCAGTCAGGCTTCAATATTACGAAGATTTAACATCCTTGAATAGCTCTGTTTTGCAAGACTTAAAACTTTGACTTTAGCTCCACTGTCTGATTCATGTACACATATAAGCTGCTGACTATAAGAGAGGTAGACCTTTACGGCTTTGGACTTCAGTAATTGAATTGTAAACTCTTTGATACATCAGAAGTATAATTGGGAAATAACATTTTGAACATTTCTGGCACTCTACAATAGGATGTACCTCCATACAGTAATGTGCCATCTCTGTAATTTTACACAATTATTAGAGATGTGGATTGCACTTTAGGCACTTCCTCCTCCAGCTATTGCTCACACCAGCACTTGAACAACAGCAGTAGAAAAAGCAACAGAGAAACATGTAGAAGTCACTGAAGACACTGTCAACAGCTTGTGTTTTCTTACACACAAAATGAGCTCCCTCATCTTTGCTATTGATCTGTCTTTTCCTTTAAAGAAAAAAAGCCAAGAGAGCAAGAGATCAAGAAATTAGGAGAGGAACTCTTGAACCGAATTGGAACAGTTTCAAAAATAAACCCAGCTGGAGGTTTGAAAACTAGGAATAAGAGCAAACTCATTAATATCATCCAACACTTCTGTTGGGCAACCAGTGATTTTGAATTCCTCACTTTTCAGATCCCAGCTGCAGATTTCCTGAGAAGTCTGACAGTGCTCAGTGTCAGATCTCTGGAAATCTGATCTCTTCCATCAACCTTAAACTGGGCACTCAGAATTACTATTTGCTTTTGAGAAGTATTAGTCTTTGTGAATGTGCCCCACAGAAGGTAAACATTTGTCTTTTTACTCTCTTGACCCTTCTGTTTTATGCTTCTCTAACTGTTTTGTCCCAGGCTGCCAATACACTGCGTCAGATGGATTCTGCTGTTGTGGTTTAGCATAGGAGTATCCTTTACGATGGAATAAAATGAGGGATTAGTCCAATAAAGGTATCCACGAGTAACTTCATGTATGGAGGAAATGGATTTTTCCCCCATGTTTTGGGTGGGCTGCAGATGGACCCAAAAATTAGACCTAGCCCTTGTCTCAGTTGCAGATACCCGAGTGTATGAGTTGTTAGGTTAATTCAGGCTTTAGCAGAATCCATTAAAAGTATGTTCTTTGTGCAAAAAACAGCCCATCTCCTTCTGCCACTTGAATCTGACAGATGTTCAAAACCCCCTGAAGATTAGGCTTGTGCAGAGAGAATACACACGAGTAAAACGTAAAGGTAAAATATAACCTTCATAAAAATAAATGGGAAACTTCCCGTTGCCATCCACGGAACTAAGACATCACACTACATGGCTTTTTACAGAGCACTTCTCTTTCTAAAAGCAGCTTTTTTGCATCGAAGCTTCCATGGCAAAGCTAATTTATAATCTTGTCAGGATCTGTGTACGGGTGTGTACATTCACATGTCTGCCACGACAATTTTCTACCAGCCAATCACCACTCTGGAGCAGACTGGAAGCTGGCAGAGTAGCTAATTACTCTCACTAAGAGAAATCTGCTAGCTTGATTAATGCCCGTTTACCAATTGTTGCTGTTATTTCAGCTGTAATCTCAGAAAAGGGTCTGCTAGGGATGACTCTCCTGGAACTGTGTTTTTCAGTTTTGCTGTGCTATAAGCAAAGTCTTATTCTTTATTCCCAGAGGCAGTTCCCTGAAATTCCAAGTCATGGTCGTGATAGCTGTGAGTATGTAATAGTTAGTAGGGTGACCGTGTGGCACCATCCTGTTTCACGACACTTCATCTGTAGATCTCAAACTACTTTTGGAAGGAGGCAGCGTCATCACTGTTCAATAGATGATTAGATCTGGATGCTGAGGTTAAGACTGAGGTTTCCACATTAGTTAAAATCTTCCACCAGGGGTATGTAAGTACTAGCTTAGCTAGAAGACACTGATGTTGCCAGCGAGCACCTGACACAGTCTCACTGAAGCTAGCGGAAAAACTAACATTGGTTCGGCTCAGACTGACACAGTAGGAAAAACAAAGAGGATAATTTCAAGACTGCTAATCTGGTTTTTCTATTTCCAACTTCACTGAAAATAAAGAGCTCTGCCACTATGCAGAAATTTACCTTAATTTCTAAGTGCGTAATTTAAAACTGATTATTTTTAATTTTTTGGGAAAATAGTAATGGTCAGCATTTGGCTTATAATTTATATAACAGTTGCAGTGCAGATAATGGCCATGTAATGACTGTTCATCAATGCCTTTCTGCCTTTAGAGGTTCCTTACAAATGACTGGATGGACACAGTCACCACATCTATGATTTTGGTGACTCTTGTTGGTCAAGACCGTCTTTTGTTTATGGCATGTGTAGCACCGGGGTATGGGTGGGGGGAGTCCCCCAGACCATAGAAGAGCTCTCTCTCCCTTACAAAGGGGCTGAAATCAGGTGGTAAAGAATATACCATCAAATTTACTATTCCAAGAACTATCAGCTACTGAATAGTACCTTGTCCTTCTAAAATGAAAAAGAAAGAGCAATTACTGTCTTTTGCAGAATTTCAAGTGCACTTTAAATGACACAAGTGTTTGTCCACCCGCCCAAGCCCTCTTACAGCAATAATTCACCCTGCCAAGTAGACTACGCTTGGAGTTCCTTGGGAAAATCAGACTGTGTGAAAATGCATCCCTTCTTTTTTTTTGAGGGGGGAGCAGTATTCCTCAGCGCTCCCCGTGAGATCATTCTGAGCGCAGGAGCCAGTTCCGAGCCGAGCCTGCCAAGCCTTTTCTGACTTACCCTGGTTCGCCAGGGCTCCCACCAGGCCCCGGTGCAGTTACGGGAGAGTGCAGCTCGCTCTTCCTTCTCGTGGGAAGGAGGCCACCGAGAAGGGCTGGCAGAGGGACAATTTCTGAGGCTCAGAATCCCCCAAATCCCCATAGAAGTAATGCAAAAGAGTATTGCAGAGGCTGTACAGTTGGCCCTGGTATTCCTCCTTCATTATTCCAGTGATGCTTTTTTGCAAAGCATTTGTACCTTAGGTAACGTCAACACTTAAAACTGGCCATACTAAGGGAGGTGAAAGCTCCACCTGGACCAGCGCCTGACTTCCAGCAGTGGCCAGTAGCAATGGGCTTGGGAGGGTACAGGAGCAAGGTGAAGGTAGCAATACCTCCTGCTGCACTCCCTCAATCTCCAGCAATCTCTGGCTCAAGGGCTTCTTGCCCCAAAAGTGGTATCCTTGTATTTGCACATGTTCGCGAATTAACAGGGCCCTCTGCGCAAAGGGCTCTTGGTAGGTGGCAGTGTCCACTGCTGCCACCGCCCCTCTGCCATGACCCAGTGCGCTCTGCAGCAGCCTGCCGCTGCTTACCTATGTCCTGCTTGCTTGTAATGCACCAAATTGTAAGGACTGAAGCATGTGTTCAAATAGGCTCTGAGCTATGATGCTCAGGTCTAGATTTGTAGTCAATTTTTTTTTCCTGAACCTGGCTATGTTCCGACTCAGTGCTCTGGTTTGCTCTAAAGCTGTGGTTTGTGCCTGAACCTGAGCCCAGAGCATGCTTGAATAGGGTCTGTTGTTTTCCTTTCAGACTATCTCAGATAGTCAGTGCTCCCAAAGGAGTAACTTTGTGCTTTTTGAAGCAGCTCTCCCTCCCAATGCAGTCGTTCATCCTAAATGACCTCAGAAACGGCCATGTGAAACAGTTCCTTCTAGCAGGAAAACTCGACTCAGACTCAACATGGGTCTTGGTAGTTGTGAACTTCAACTGCTTTTTGCAAAAGTTTGAAATACACAGGTGCAAATCATTCTTACACCCAAGAAACTGGCAAACTCCACCTTACCTCCAAGCACCAGTGGAGGAGAGGGAAAGGAAGAAGAGTCTGGGAGGAGCACACCCGGCCATGGGGTCCAGGAAGCTACCACTGGCTCCGTGAAAACCACATCATGTCAGTGGGGCAGTTCATGCACATCCCCTGTGAACGAAAGTGCGTCACTTGTTTGTCATTAATCCAGAAGCGTTTTCCAAACTTTTTCTCTATGCGTATTGATGAAGCAGAGTACGAATGGGGTGAGTAATGGATAGCAAAGACTGGGAGACAGGGCTGAGGCAAGATCCAGCCTCACAGACCGCAGTCCCTGTGCACGTAGCCTACGTGTTGCTGTGCATGAAGCACCAATGAAAGCAGCTGGGCGCCTGTTTCAGCTTTGAGGAGTCAGAGTATTTCTCTGTAGTGAACAAATCGTGAGGTAAAGATACTTAAACTGGACCTTTTCTATGAGAAAGTTAGCATGTCCTCTTGCCTCCAAGTCTGTTCCCCTTCAAACCTGCGTTGACATGCAGGCTTTCTGGAAAGAGTTCGTCTCCCAGTGGTATAACGGTAATTTATTTGCTTAGGTTGATGTTTAAGTTTAAAAACTAGCTATTTCTATTGTCATGCCTTACCAATCCAAACAAATAAGTAAAATAAAATTAGTGCTCTGAGGACCTATTTGACATTTCATTGTCAACACAGCAATAAGGAATGTTTGACAAAGCCTCAAGGCAAATGATTAAATTCTTTATCTGTCACACCAAGGAAAGGCTGCTTCTCTTGGTAACAAGGCTATATTTGTTGTCCCTCAAGGACAAGGTGAAAAATAAAGTCGTGATTAGAAGCCATAAAGCTTTACTGGTTGCATGGTCCATTTCAGGACAAAAATAGCCCCTTTGGGTTGGGTAATAGATATTCCTTAAACGTCATTTGTCATATTTATCATAGAGATTTCAGAAAATTATAAATTCCTGCACTTAAACCAGTAACGTTTCCCTGGGAAACACAAATGCTGACAAAATCTGCAAAAGCAAACACTGTTAATATAATTTTCCTTTTCAGTCTAATACAAGTTTGCCTTTATGAGATCTATTATTTTAGTTTTTTCTACATCTGAACAATTTTTCAAAGAATCATTCTGTTATTTTAAAAATAGCCCCCATCTTGGGAAGATGTTAGAAACTAATAATGAAAATGGCCTGGAGACCATGTTGTCATGAGAAGAAAGATGATGGATCACAAGTTGCCATGAAAAAATAAGATTGTGTATCAAAGTCACTACCTTGAAGAGGAAAATGTTATTGACAGAATTGAAGCAGTGCAACTACAGTTGCAGAAAAAATGAGGGAGTAACAATCACAATCTTTGGAGCTAAAAGGTCACATTAGCAGAGGTGAATGTGAATAACTTGCACTTCTTGTGCAGTATGTAGGATAGGAAACACTAGGCTTTGGAATTGGTATTTTATGCTAGAATAATCCCTAAATAAGTTTCAACTTATTTAGTTGTGCTAGTGGTAAATAAAGGAACAGGAAAAATGTGAAGATGGGCATCATGGGTGGCAAAAGACCTAAGCAACAAGTGCTGAAGAGGCTATCGTCTTGGAGAAGGGATCCTTGCAAGGCAGCACGGGGTGTGCTTAGAGCTGGTACAAGATTTAGAAATGCTGCTTGATTTTAAGAGAGAAATATGTGACAGTTAGCCAAACTGAGGGTTTTTTCTTCTTGTTCTGCCAGAATCATGATTAAAGAAGTCAGGGTATTGTGATTCCCTGGGTTGGTTGTATTAATAGCTGCTCACACTTAATCATAAAAGATTTTAAATAAAAAGACAGTGAGCTCCCTGTGAAGAGTGCTTTTGGTTTCTTTGACGCATTGTTTGGTTTCAGGAGTCCCAGCTAGTGGGTTTTATCCCGACCGCAGGACCAAGCCGCAGCGAGGCAGTGCGCGGAGCCGGTCCTGCCACGGTCTGCCTCTGCAAGCCCACTCCTGCCTGCTGCGCAGGGAGGCACATCTCTGCTTTGCACCCGCACCGAAATCACTCTGCTGGCTTTAACGTCATCCCTGGACAACGCTCATTAATATTTCAGAATCAAGCAAACAGATTCTAACAAATCTAGAGAGCATCTGGCAAGGAAAAAGAACCAAAAACCCAACGGAGAGGGAGAGGGAGCATGAGAGCTCATTGCAGGTCAGAGGTGAGGCCAAGTGTAAGAGCGATGCGGAGGAACTGGTGGAGTATTTTGTTGGCAGTAGCAAAGCCCTTGGCTGCCTTGCTGCTGGATGAATTCCTAAATCCACTCATCTGTTTTGCAGAAGACAAGGCAACGCTTCCAGCGTTAATCATAACCAATTTATGTTTCCAAAAGTGTCAAAAATTGATATAGAGAGAGTATTTTCTTGACTAACTTGTCCTGTTGAATACAATGGCTTATTATTACTGTTTTCATTACAGTGTGAATGTTGCCTCATGTGACAGGAATGAATAACACCTTCCCTATTTAATTAAGCCATTCAAGATTGCATTTGTGCTTGTTGAAGCCATCACTCTTCTTTCCCAGGTTATCATGGCTGCACCTCAGCTCAGAGGAAAAGGTGAGTAAATTATTAAAGGATGGTTGCCTAATTGTGAATTAATCCACCTGCTGGGAGCGCTAACCAAATGTAGTGGCTGGCATCTTTGCTGCGACACCAACCTTGTCATCGCCTCCACAGCTGCACCAGCTGGCTGGCTCAGTCCCAGGATTTTGATATGTGCTCAGATGGCGTACAGTATGTGTAGATACTGTACAACGTGTGGAAATTATTTATGAGAACTTCCATTAAATGAATTTCATAAAAGTTATCCACACTGCCTTCAAGGGGCTTATTAAAACCATCTGCATGTTAAGCTTGCAACATATAAATGAAGTGTCATTTGCACGTTGCCTGTAAGATTTCAAAGCAGGTGCCCCCCTTCTGCAGCATCAACCTGGTCGCCTGTGACGTATTTTGAAGCTGAACTCTCAGGCTGCTATAAGACATTGTAAGACATGCCAGAGTTCCCCAGTGTTGGTCCTTAGCTTCTGCACAGACACGCTTGCTTAGTGGTGGTGCTCCAGGAATTTGGGTAGCAAACTTTCTAGCAGTCTGGAGTGTAATGAGACCACCACTACCCAGCATCTCCGGCAAGTGCTTGTCTCCGATTCTTCACAAACCACCCACGTGCTGTTGAAGTGGAAACAACAGTTGCCTGTAATATTTTTACGTTTGGATTTTTAAAAAAATAAAATCAGCATTTGGGAGTGTTACACATAGGAAAAGCTACTCTTCTGTGCAGGAAGACAAAAAGTAATGACTTCCATGTATATAGCCAATCTCTTCCAGGGAGAGGCTGTGAAGTCTCCATCCTTGGAAATATCCAAACCCCAACTCAACATTGCCTTAGGCACCTGCTGTAGCTGATTGTGCTTTGAGCAAAGGGTTTGGACTAGATAATCTCCAGAGGTCTCATTCAACCTCAACTACTCTGTGAGAAAGCAAACAGGTACTAAAAAAACAAGAGTGTATTGATTTTCCTAAAATATATTATATCACAACATTAAAGAACTATTGCATTATTTCCTTGTATAGGAAAATATAGTGAAACTGTCCAAGGAAGAGTAGAGAGACTGAAAAGATAGAAACATTTTAAGAAATCCTTTACAATAGTAAGGACAGCCTCTTCCAAAGACTTAACAGCCCAGTCTTCATCAGCTCATGCTTCAACCTGACATAATTTCACTGCTTTGTGAAGTTATCTGTGCTCTTCCACATACCTGCGGTGTGCACAGCATACTCTGCCTTCTGTTTCTTTCATCTGTAAGCAAAATAGTAGCATGTAAAAATGTGCAGGTGTGAATGATGAGCACACATCTGCTCCTACTCATGTGTGTGACAGGTTTCCAGTGACCACAGGAACTCACCAGGCCACCCCTCCAGCTAGAGACAGCTCGGTTGGACGGTCTGCCTGACAGCCTGCACAGCTGTGTCTTCTATAGGATGGCTCCAGAGCAGCCCCCATTGCTCTGTGTGGTCTCTCAGGCTTTCCTTGTTGGGAGCTGGCGCAATGGCTTCCTCCACTCAGTCTTTGTTTTTTTTCTTGCAAGTCCTGACAAAGTCACACCCTGAAGTGGGGCAGCTCTGGGCAGCTTTTAAACTTCAAGGGATATAATACGATTTGCAGATGTTTGTACACTACCAGCTCCCAGCTCAGACCCTGGAAATCATGCTGAAGATGCTCGTAATCGGTGATGAGAGCATTTCAATTTAAACAGCATATATTATAAGCCACATTACCATGTGTCACTGGAGACATAATAATTTTGTCCCTCCATTTTGTCTTCTGGTTTCTAGACTTCTTAACGTATGTATATCTCAAAGCTTTGCATTAAACCAAAATAATTTGTTCCACTTTTGAAAGAGAACGTTCTCATGCACGTCTGATAAAGACATCAAAAGGCCTTGTTATTATGTGCTCTAATGGCCCACAGGAGTGTTTGATTAGAGCATTTTCCTTGTCACGTCGACAAGCTACGAGATATTATCTGCCTCGGGAGGCTAAACGGAAGACTTGAGGGATAAAAAGGTCTATTGTTAATACACGCATAGTCTTGTGCCTGAAAATCCACAAGGGATTAAGACAGTTCTCTGGATGTATGGAGTGAGACATTATGTGTAAATTAGTTTTGTTTACCAACACTGCTGTGTTGTAATTATTCTATCCAGCTACACTTAAACTTAGAAATAAACTAGGGAATACTCCAACTGTGATATGATTGCTTTCTTATTTATATCAAATGTTGTTTCCCTTGTAATGGGAAGAAGGAACCGGTGTTGATAATGAGGTGTCTGTGCAGACCTTAACACAGGAAGCTCAGTAGTGATATTAAACATTAACACTACATCAAAACTCCAGGCCTTGACAGCCTCTAAGACTACTCACCTGCTAAAAATGCCTGGGTCAGTAGGACGGCAAATAGCCCAAGAAATCCAGGTCCACCTGAAACAAAAGAAACTGCTCTTGCTCTCTGCTAAAGTTCATCAGTGCTGTGCAGTTGGGTTTTTTTTTTAAGGTATTGCACTAGGAAAAAATAGAAACAGAACTACGTGGTGCTATGTAGAAATATTGCTGAATATACCTGGCTAAGTGCATATAAGGTGAGGAAAATAAAAAGAAGGAAGAATTGTAGGCCTGGGGTTGCTGGGACGTAAGATGTTGGCTTGCCTCTTCATTTGCTTTTATTGTGGCAACACTGATGCAATTGCCATCGACCTTTGACAATAAGCCCCAAATATATATTTATCATGCCTGATATATATATCGCTTTAAGAAGATGCTGCTTTTCTTGGTGGTAGAACAGTTGTTATGGTGACTCCTCTTCTTCTCTTATTTAATACAGGAAGCAGAGCACTAAAATAAAAATCATTCCATTTATGGAATTTATAAGAAACCCACTTTGAATCTGTAACTCAAGCCAGGAATATTTGGAAATATTTAACAACACATTCATTTTATTTTATATTATTTGATTTTTCATTGTGGAACTTGAAATTTTGTGGAAAGATGTAATAATAGGAAATATATGGAAGGAAATGAATTTTTATATGGCATATACGATATTATTTGCTCATATACAATTTTTATACAGTACTGTGGACACTGAATGTACAAATACTTTTTGCAGGTTAGGTACCTACTGACTAAAGGTTACATAGGGTTCTGTTTGGAAGACCTCATTAGGAAGTAAACTGGATTATTTTTTTTTCTCCTTGACGATTCAGTTTTTAACACCACTTACTGCTTTATATCCTGTTGATGCTAATGATAGTGATAGTGCTATAATATTAAACAATTCTGTAATTTCTTGGTGATACTTGCTCATATATTTCACAGGTTTTAAGCAGCAGAAACACCCAACGTGTCTGCATGTTCAGTTTTCCACTTAGATCAGAGATGTTTCTAAAGCTACCTTAGAGATTAAATTCTCCATAACCACATAAATTGCTTAACATTTTATGCTAGCTCACAATTTTAAACAGATTTACCCCAATCTACCTGATAAGTGTTGGATTTCTACTTCCTAACTAAGAAGCTAAGGCAATTAAATGTTCAGGTTAAACCCAGATGGAGGTTATGTCCACAGCCAGCGCAGATGTGATTCTGCAAAAGCTGGCTTTATCTAAAATAATTTGAGCATGTCCTGTATAGGTCAAAGCTTCTAGGTGGACATCAAAGATGTGCAGGTCTGTAGAGTGGAGATCTCCGGTGGAGACAATGCCATTTTGAATGTATCTTCACCAACGCCAAAGAAGAATTTGCACTTCCACAGAGCAAGATGTGAAGGAGGCAGAACGTGGACTGAAGCAGCAATTGCCAGGAAGGAACAGCAGGAGCTGATGGTGAATAGGGCTCAGGCACAAAGAGGGAGGGAATCTGCGAAATTACCAACTGCAAATCTTTAGAACAGAAAAAAAAAAAAACCAGACAAGGGGAAAATATTTTAACTAACGTGCAAGTCAGGATGCAGCTGGGGATGTACTTGGGGAAGAACAAGGGTCTGCAAATGGGCAAAAGTGAAATCAGTCACAGGAAATACACAATCCAATAGTATTTCTCACACAAAAACACTAAAAGGTATCTGTGGTGAAGTGTTGCATTTGAACTACTATGAGAAGATAATTTCCCCAGGAACAGCATTATCATTTTATCAGTCTCCTATAGGAAAGCAGCAGCATCACAGTGGATAAGAATTGCTAAAGTTTTATTAGGACCAGACTATCAGTGTAACTTTTTAATGAGCAATTTATCACCCTTACAAGCCTTGATTTTTATTCACCCCATCCGCAGCTGAAGATGAATTGCTTTCCCAATCCAGGGGCCGGCTCCATGGAGCATCCCCTTATCAGCAGCAGGCCTTTCGCTTAACAAGCAGCTCTCATGGCAAGAGGGATCCTTACTTCTTGGGACTACTTCAGTCGGGGACAGATGCAGTGCCAGTGCCACCTGCTGAAAGGTTGTCGGCGCCCTTAGGAGATGTCAGGGTGTGCAAAAAGGACTTCCAGACAGTCTGGCAGGTTTGCACCCTTATCTGCCCAAATGCAGGCTGTGCTTGAGGAGCTTTAGATTGGTCCCACCTAAGGCAAATTTGTAAGTGTCCCTGTAAAGTTTCCCCCCTGTTGCTGGAGTGCAAACCTCTGCTCCACGCCTACACGCAAATACAAGGCAGTTCCCATCCAGCAGTGCTGGATGCTTATAAACTGAAAACACAGCTCCTGTGAGCCCCACAGCCTTTCCCCCTGACTTTGAAGCCCTTACTTTTGGTACCCCCACGCTTCCTCTGAAATCCCCAAAAGACACCATCACCTGGCCACCGACCAGCCACAGAGGGTTGGTCTGAGTACCTGCAGGACTTGGACCACAGAGGAGTACCAAGGTGCCCGGAGTGCTGATGATCTCAGCACAAGGCACCTATTTCCCTGCTGAAGGGGACAATTTGACCTGAAATCTCCACACCCTCTAATCTTCTGTCACCTCCAGGCAGAGCCCTGCTGCTCCTAGCCTTGTTCTTTTCTTTTTTATAATTTTTATTTTTTATTCCTAAAGCTGCACCACCTTGATTAAATGATGTGTTTTGGAAACCAAATTAGAGAAAGGAGTGACATTTTCTACGTGGAACCCCTGAGCTCAGCCCAAAAGCAGCCCAGAGCTACTCGGCCAAGCCCCGTGAGAGAGATGCCTAAGGAGGTTTGCAGAGATCTACCAAACAGCCAAAGTCAGACAGACAACCCCCAAGTCAGTCTAATAGTATCCACTTTAGATCAAACTGATGACTGTACAGCTCAGGTTCAAAATGCAGCCAGATAGCCTGTTGGGTTTTTTTTAAAGAATTAAACAACGTGACTGGGATTTTGGGGGACCTGATTTTTTTCTGCCTTTAATAACTTTGAACATGCTCTTTGTAAAGGTGCTCAGCTGATACCTTAATGATCTATAGGGGGCAGGTTAAAATTTTCAATGGAGACCTTCACAGCAAAATATCTTAAAATTCTTCATTTAAGGGCATTCAATTCAACTAGCTTATAACTTTCATATCACGCTACTGTAATTACTATTTTGTAAACATCTAACTTGTATTCATGAAAGTTTGATCTATTAGGGGTTGGGAAGCGGGAAAAGAAGACTATGTCTTTCTGCTGTTTGGTGATAAAATGTTGATTTGACAAAAGAAAAAACAGATGCCCCTGAAACACAAGGAAATGAATACCTGCAACGTGCTCATTCCACCCGATCCATTCATCTCCACCCATTCTAGCAAGACACACCAATCTATCGGCTTGCAGGAATGAGGAAACAAACCCGTAACCCACCATGAGGTAAGGAATGTCCAAGCACATTCTTAAGTTGACTGGAGTAGATGAGTATCACAGTGGTATTAATGAAGAGATGATAAGATGTGCAAAGGCAAGTTACCTGGAATTAAAAGTGAAATCACCAAAGCAGAAAAAAAAAGCAATGTCTTGGAGATGTCTTGAATTAGAAAAACAGGCCCTTTTTAAGGATATGAAAGAATATAGAAAATTTCCTTCAGTGTTTACCGCAGCGGCAAACAAGGCAAGCACTACTGCGGGATTTAACCTGGGATAAATGTGTATGAAAATAAACCCTCGAGAATCTGTATTCCGCTTTATGGAAGCAAAAGGACAAAATTTTGAAGAGCACATCTGCAACTCACTGCAGCATAAAAACATGTCCCAACACATTGCCGTACTAGAGATATATCAAACCAGGGGGAAATGAAATTCAACCTTCCCTCCTTCTGTGTTGCTGCCAAGGGACAAAAATATACCATAGGCTAAAGGTTCTCTGCCAGCCCCAGCCAGTTACAACATAACATACAATTAACTTTCACAGCTGGTCACAGGCTTTGTCAAAAGCCTGGGGAAAACAAAAAAATCCTGTGTGTTGAACCTGGTTGTGAATGTACTTTAAATATATCTCATTAAATCCCGCTTGAGTTACACTTGCTGCTAGCCGGGTTAGCTGGCTGATGGTGTGCTTACAAGACCACAGGGGAACAATACAACGTGATCTATCTAGTCAATAAAACCCCTTAACTTCCGTGGTCTAAATTGCTTTTGTCATTAGACTATATGCAGCCACAGTGAGATCACTGAAATGATGCCTTTTTCCTAACTTTGGCTTCAATCCTGCCCACAATTACACACATGCTCACAATTTACCAACGAGACTTATTCTACTTGAGCATTTGGACCTCGTCTGTTAACTCCCCATGGCCAAAGCTATCATTGCACTACATGTACCTATATGCATGGCTACCAAAGACTCTACTACTGCAATAGCTGCCCCTTGCTAGACTCAAGGAAACGTGGAAGGAACAGGGAGTTCCCACTTATGCTGAGAAATGCTACCTCAGGGGTTTTTCAACAAGAACACTGTCACTTGGTGAATTTAAGCCATCTACCAGAAGACTTTCTCTCCTTATAGCCCTTGCACGCATGCTTTAGAGGCTTACCACAGGCCTCAGGGGTCTGTGGAACAATCTTTTGTCTGATCTCAGAGTAAAACGGGCAGGGTACATGTATGCACAATGCTAAAGTGATTATTTGTTTACCAGACCGGAAGCTGACTGTGTGTGTTGGACTTGGAGCATTTGGATCTATCTGAATTCATCTGTATCAATGCAATTTCAATACAGACTCCCCAAAACAAGTTTTTTAAAGGGATGATCACTTAAAGTTATTTGGGCTTCTGGTCACTCAGCATAAGTGGTAGCTATTCAGAATGATGAATGATACAGTTCCTCTAGCTACATGGGTCTGTTTATTTTAATTAAAATTATCTTCTCTATCAAGTTCTACTGTAAGATAAGGTGGTGGGTACCAGCTGAGGTGAATCAAAGCAGATTTAATCATTTCAGTTGTGTTCCTGTGTTTCCAAACAAGCCCCTGGTTGGTGTATCAGCCCTGGTGAAATTAATGTTAATGTTGTCATGGATTTGAGCGAGGTTAGGATATAAACACCAATACATGCTGCATATAGAAACTTTTTCCATCTCCATGTCACGTCCTGAATAATAGCAAAGATAACGTCAATCTGTCTTTGCAATGTACTGGCATAATCTAATGTCCCCATTAGTGACTTAAAGACAAACAGTGCTTTTTTTTGTCTCTGGCATTGAAGGTGATAGAGAATGAGTAAACCATAACTTCACACAGCTAAGGACATGCAAGTATGCTTAACTGTCTCAAATTTCTGTGCAGAAAAACACAACGTAAATATACTTATATACACTAGTAGGTGATCCATTTAAAATAACTCCTGGGTATAAATGTATGCCTTTTTTAGTTCTATCTTTCATGGCGTTCTCTAGGTGTGTCCAGAGAAAGTTTGATATTATATGTACCACAGCCTTATGTGAGCCATGTAGTTTCATATTCCATTTTAATTATGTTTTTACTTGTAATTCACAGCATGATGTTGCTGCTAGCAGGGAATAATAATACCACAGCCCTCCAGAGACTACTTTAACATGTGTACATTGCTGTAGGAAGGCTGTGGATCTAATGGATGAGGTGTCTATCTTGTTTGAAGATTCACAACACCTCACCTTCATCTTTTCTCAAGGTTCTCCCTGTTTCCCTATACCTATTACTAGGAAAAGTTAGGTTAGTTCTTAATTGTACTTACTCTTGCTTCTTTTCTAAAGCTGATCTTCATCCAAATTATTTTACGAGTAATGGAAGCCAACACAGTGCGGAAAAAAATAAACACAATCATCTGAAACTGCTCCATGGATTAGCTTTGCTGGGAAAAAGCAAAAGCTATCCCATTATGTATGTCCATCCATCTAATAATCAGCACTATAAACTCCCCTTCAAAAACTGCATGGCATTAGTAACGTGACAGATCCTTTGCTAACAAAAGCCCCTACATCTGTTTGCACTTCCAGAAAACTTTAGCCTAACAGCTAGGCATCAGAGGCAGTAGTAAACCATTTAAATAGTCACCCAGGAATGAAAAAGCTGGTCCAAATTTCACTGTAGATGTTATTTGTTACCCCAATCTCTCTTAAAAATACACATTTATAGGTTATAAAAAATATATTCATACATAGACCTTTCCCCTAGTAAGTGAAATGACACTGAGGAGTGTTCCCAGGCCCAGGAACTGAAATAATCTATACTCTTAAACATTGGAAGGGTCTCTGGCATGTTTTTGGCACTGTCTGATTTGCACTTTCGCTCGCAGTTCCCAGGCACAATTTGGGAGATACTGCAAGCCAAGGACCATTCCCAACAGGCACCTCACCTGTTTTACCAGGTGAGAGAGTATAACAGAGGATATTTGGTTCCAATTGTCACCTTTGCCATGGAATGGGTCCAGGCAGTTTTAGTGTAATAAACTTTTAAGGAACCCCAGTCCACAGTGAATGGAGCTAAGTCAGCTTTGCACTTAGGCTGCTTTGGGGGTGAGCAGTCTTTAGTTTACACTTCAGTATTCATATAAAGAACTGCTATTTCACTGCAGCGTGTTTGACTCAGGTAGGGAGATAATCCTTCTGCAGCCTTGGGACTTCAGTAGAAGCATCTGCTTATCTGCTTTCTTGGCATGTTTCATCTCTGTGCAAACCCCTGGTAGAGAAGAGAAGTTTTTCACTCTTTCGATTTAGGAAACAGTGTTAGATATAAAAGCTAACTTGATGCATCATTGTTGCCGTGAATTTAAAAAAGTTAAAAAAAAAAAAAGAGCAAAAAAAAGCCTAGCAGATTGTAACATCCTGATTCACAGACAACAAGGCCACATGAACCATAAGGTTCACGGCAGTGTTCATGAACTAGAGGCTTCTGTCGGGATCCTGTTACCCAGCAAAAGCCTCATCTTCTTTAGTTTTCTGAAACTGGATATTAATTCATGTAGAAAATCAGCTCCCCTTCATGCCCATTTGCAGTTTATATAATTTGGGGAAAGCTCATTTCTGCATTTCCACAAATACTTTTCACGGTTCAATTTCTAGGTTCCATTGTCAAAATGATGTTCTTGCATGTGGAAAGAAATAATAGCGGGCACTTCCAGGATGTCTAGCTCTACATGAAGTACCCAGCTCACATACAGACAGCTAGCTGTGCTGTACTGATAGATAAACATTTTGTGCCTACAGTGATATATAGCTCTGAACTTTTAGGTCCTGGACCTGAGGATTGCTCTAATCCCACTCAGCATTTCCCTTGCAATTTCTTTCTCCCTTGTGGAAGTTGCTCAGAAGGGAGCTTCTTCATTGTTTCCAGTGGCGGCTTCCTTCCCCTAAACTGCTTTTACCCCATGTGGCATCTTCTCTGACCTGCACAGATTTATCTGTCCCAAATAAAGCTTCTCGGTGCTTCGTTCCTGCTTCCTTCATTAGAACACTTACCTCAGTCTGGAATAGGAGACTTCAGACAAAAGCTGCCATGTGCTCCTAGATCATAGTAATTAATCGCCAGGGTAAGTGCTTTTAAAAAAGAGAGGGAAACAAAACATATTCTTCAGACTTTAAAAAAAAAAAATCTCATTCTGGAGGGATATATCTTTCCCCAGAACAGCTCCTAGCCAGATTTTTAATTATGTGAGCCTCTGCCTTCCAAAGAGCAGGACAAGCTCTGCAAAGATAAATTAGTTCCTAAGGAAGTCTGAGAGAATATAAAAGACACTCCCTCTGAGATCACAGTCAAGGTAAAAAGGAGCTTGTAATAGCATCACATCCTAACGGAGTCTTTCTGCCAGGCCGGAATAACTCCGCAGGCAATATTACAGATCACACTCACCAAAGGACTGGTGTGGCCTGAAACTGAACTTCCTCACATCATATCAAAATGCATTCCCATTGCCTTCACTGCGGCAGCATCCACTTTCAGTGAATTTAAACACAGCCAAAGCTCTGAAAGTATGGCTTGTACAAAAAACAAATATTTACACAATGGAAAAGATATTGCAGACATTGGCAACAGAGAAACTGCAGAAGCTGTGCAAAGAGAATGCTCTGTGACTTTGTGCTAGCCAGAGTTTTGCATTAGTTTTGCCGGCTAAATGCAATGCATCGGATAATGGCACTGTGAATGCTTGCTTTGAGTCGTGGTTATGGTGCGAGTTCCCTCTGCTTTCCAGAAGGGCTAGGCAAGCAGCTATCCAAACCTATCTAGGTCTTGGAAGGCTTTTTCTTTTTTGAATAATGCACATCCATAGGTCCTCATACACCAAAGAATGCCAAATTAATGATATACAACCTCTAGCACTGACATGGAGCTATTTCAAGGGTGGAAGAGGCCAGGTAGCTCATGTGGCATCCCACAGCTGCAGCGTTTGGAAGCAGGGAAATCATGGCCAAGGACAGAAAGATGAAGCTACTTCATATATTAGTCTGAAGATTTTTAATGTCTGTGCTGCTCAGACAGAAACACAGCTTTTGAAGTCTGGTCTTGAATATTCAGCATGTAGCAAGCTGAAGGGAATTCAATTTATCCAATGCAGAAAGGAGAAGGGAAAACTCAGTTTTTCACATAGTTTTAGCAACTGAAGCTAGAAATGCTACCAGCTGTGATATTTAAAGTTTCATCTGAAAACCTGGAAATGCCACTACCTAATCTAAGCACTATCACCACTGCAAGTAATGCCTAACGCTCCCTTCGAGCACTCTCCCATGATGCTGTTAACTGTTTGAGAAGGCGGAAAGGGGATTTTATGCATCACCACAGGTGGGCTGTGACATTTCACCAATGCTATGCTTTCTCAGCCACCAGAGCTGCCTCAGCAGTGCCTCGACACATTGGCCTCTGTCCTACACTTCCTTCCTCTCCAAAGACCTCGACAAGGACCTTTGTGGAAGGTGACTAGTCTACCCATAATCTTTGAAAGCTGCTAGGCTCTTGAAGGCATGCCTGGGCCCCATGTTTTGTGTGTAGTCACCCCACAGGCCGCTGCATCCTCCCCATATCAGTGGAGCCACAGCACTTCCACCAAGCCACCATCCTCCGTGGTGGGGCAGGTGGCCTCCTTTCTCACCCTCTGTGACAGGGCACTCAACTTTGGAGCTGGAGGTAGGAGAATAACTCTTAAGGTCAGTGAGGCCTGCAATAAAGCCCGAGAGATGATAAAAAGACATAGTAACCTCTCAGAAATTCCTATGGAGCAAGCAGAGCAGGTGACTGGCAGTCAGGAGGACCAAGGAGGAGGAGACATGAAGGTCTGTGGAGCTGCATGTGGAGCTTTCCTGTGGGAGGAGCTGGGTTGGGACTGGCCATCTGGGTCTGGGTCCGCTGTGAGGTGACACACCAGGCACAGCCCCCTTCCTCCTGTAACACTGTCTGGCAAAAATGGCTCACTAAGTGAACCTACCTCCTTGCTCACTCAGTGTGACAGGTCCTTCCAAGGTGCTTTTAGGACACCCTCTGGTCACACAGTATAATCCATAATTCATGGTGGAGTATCTGGGAGAAGAAAAGTTGATATAAAATTGGGACTTCCCTTTTATGGTCTTATTCTTGTGATTAATTTCTTACATAAATTTTGGCAACGACATTGCAATCCTTGGCCAAACCTAATGCAGGGGGAAGAAGTGGTAAAATAAAGAGGCAGGGAAAAAAAGAAAAAGCATGGAAAGCTGGTGTTATAGGACTTAAAACATCAAAAATCACTAGCTATAGAATTGTCTGTGTTCTTCAGAAAAGAATTTTCTTTGATTAATATTTAATGGCCTCAGAAAAGTATGTATCACAGTATCAACAACTATCAACAATACAATTGACAGTGTGGGAGTACTAGGAAATAAAAAGACACCATAAATGAGGAGAGGAAAAGCATCCCTAAGAGTACACATACAGTTTGTGCTATGTCTTGCATCAAGACACTCCCCATCAGAGATCAAATAAAGAGTTACAATGTAATTTTAGACAGCTAAAGAGAAAATGAAGTCCTATGGAGAGCTAAAAGCTGGAGAAAGCTTTGGTCTTCTATCTAATGAAACCATTAAAATGAAACCAATTTTTTTCCTCCTATAATGGAGGATATATATCCACATGTGAACACAACCTGGGAAATCTCTGACTGATGAAGTGACTCAAAAGCAATGACAGCTGCCTTCAATGCACGGAATAAGAGCCTGCAGAAAGAAGGTGAACTACATGTGGAAGAGTCAAGGGCTACGATTTTTAAATGTTGTGCCAGAGAAGTCTAAGCTGAAGTCCATCTTCAGGAAAAAGAAACTATCAGCTAGAGACTCCTAGCAAAAAGATTGTATTGGAAATACTTTACTTCAATGACATCTATGTAGCGTGAGAGACGTTCTCAACCCCTGAAACATGCCTGAGCTGTTGTCAGCTTCACCCTTTCAAACACAACACAGTAATTTCAACAGCCTGGTGTCCCGTATCAAGCTCTTCTGAGAGGCTCTGAGACTGATGACTTCATGTGAATTTATCAAATTTTGGAGTCTGCTCCAAGCTGGTTTGGAAGACGGAGCACACAGGAAAAAGAGGAAACTGATGGAGATAACATCCATCTGATCATTTCCCTTAGGATTTTTGTGGTGCAGATTTTCATGGGAAAATCTTCTTTTCAAATTAAGCTCTTCTATACTTCATACCACAAAAGCAGGACTGTTTCCCAAGTGTCTCAAGGGCTTGGGGCCAACGCAATTTGCATGTTTGCCATCCGATCCATTGCCCAACAAGGTATTCCAGCACTGTCTTTCAGCCACGCACAGACTTGTTCTGGCAGGAATGAGAACATAATAATGTAAATCTTTTAAATATTCAGTATATTTTCAGCCATAGTAAGCATTTCAGAAAAAAACAAGAATCAGGGTTTCTCATGTTTATTGAGTTATGGGGACTTCTAGTTCATAATGAAGTGAGCATTTACTGGAGGTGTTAAAACACTGGGCAGCGTTACATATGCTCTTAAGTCATACTTAAGACACAGTCTGTGCTTTTAATGCATCATACTGGCATTGCATTTGTTCAGTGTGGAAGCAAAATACCCTTCCTGACCATCCACACTGCAGACCACTCACACCATTACGATTCAGTGCAACGTTCCTTCTGCTTTGTGCACTGTTACCTATGTCTTCTTTAGTGCCTTCACCCCACAAAGTACAGATTCTTTCAGAATGTGTTATCTATACAATTTTGAATATATTTTCAATACAGTGAGGATGTATGCTGTGCACACCTCAGCTTTGCTCAGAATGTTTTATGATCATTATTAAAAAAAACACCACTGCACATCCTGCAACACAGTGCGCTAAAATTCATAACTAAATCAACGAAGTTATAGGTAAGGGACACGCAGGGAGAGGATTGCTTTTGTTTACTTCTTTCGAGGAGAGCAATACAGAATGTGTAAATTTGTATGTAGTTGTTTTACCACAGAATCTCATTTATTTTTAAAAAATCTGTATTATAGATTTATATGTTATGACTATGAAGAACATCCTTCATTTGTGTTCAGGAATGACAAGTAAGTTTTTCTTATATCTTGAGAATAAAATGTATATGGTTCTTTCATGTTGTCAGAACAGTGTTTGGGTATCAGTGTAAACAAGAATCAAGTCCTATGAGAATCAGGTGTTAAAAATCCTTAATGTTTTTTTTATAAAAAGCTTCCACATAAGAACACAGAAATTAATTAGTACCTGGAAGATATTGATTTCCTAACAGCTGCTAGGATAGGGAGATAGTTTGAATCCTTTCTTACCCACTTCCCCCAAGTACAAAATCTGAGAATTTTGTTTAAGCATTAAATGCATTCATGTGACCTAATAGTATGAGAACTGAAATCGGTGAAGATGATATGCCAATGCTCACCATTTCAAATGTCGAGCCGGTTACATAATGCAAATGTTTTCCCATAGCATCAATCAGGAAATGCACACCAATATTAAAATCATTAATATTTCTAAGTTTAAATGGAGCATGACCTCATAAAATCTACTAGTGGCTAATCAGTATGAAATCTATTCCCTTTGCATCTATTCACGTCAGTTGAAGCTAGATAGCAGGTATTTGATTCCTCCTGCAAGCCAGTAAACATGAGAATTTACTGAAAAGAAAGCAAGAGAAGAGAAAGGGTAGTCTTTTGGCACCATTCTTATTGCTAAGGAAACCATCTCCTTTTGCAACAGGCTACAATACTTATTATATCTCTGGTGTCTATCACATCTGCTCCAGTACAGTTCATTTCATTGCATGGCAGTAGAAAGAATTTAAAGTCTCACCACTAGTAATGGATACATTTGAAAACATTGCCTGGTAACTGATTGTTTCTCTGAATTTCATTATATAACCTGCATATATTTTTTTTCTGATAGGTGATATTTTTCATAGGCTGATGTCTTCGACACATCTGTTTACAAAATATTCAATACCTAGGAACACATATGAATATTTTAAATAATACATGCAGTGCAGTGAGGAATGAGTCCCTTTTTAAAACTGCTTTCTAGCAACAAGAACAGCCACATCAGTGTACAACACGCCAAGTAGGACACTACAGTGCGATAAAGGTAGCAGACCGCAATAAGTTAACTGAGTTGCTTTGTACTGTTTGCTCAGGACTGAAAAACAAAAGAGGGCATAGAAGCGAAGTTAGACACCAGAGCCCTGAGTGCCTACATTAATTAATTGTTAGCCTGCTCTGGTTTGGACTGTTTTCATGGGGTCTCTCTGGGAAAAATCTGCTCTAGAGGAGCCAAACACTAAGCACTGTGGATACAAGTAAGTTAGTGCCACTTGGCCTCTTTAATATACCAGTTTACGCACAACTCATAGTATATCTACAGCACAAAACGGAGGTTCTTGCACAGCTACTTAGAGTCATGGAAACCCGAGTGCCTGCGTGGGTTGGTGCAGGGTCTGCTCCCCAGTGTTACATTGGGTTTTACCAGCTGGTGGACAAATGCAGCCCAGATGTGTTGGGTGGCAGAGCCAGCTGTGCAGTGAGACTGAATCTGGACCTAAGGTGACACATTACAAGTCACTGCCTGGTACCTTGTAGCCCACAGTAATTGTTGTTAAAGAGCTGTAATTTGCCAGAGAAAAAGGTTCGTCTTCTATCGGTTAATTAGTATGGAAATCATGAGGAATCTTTTGGAAAAGCTAGACTTCCTAACAATATCTACTTGACGTTTTGATTCATTTCTACTGCTGAACTTTCTATTCTGTATGTTGAATGTTGCTTAGAAAAGTCCCATGATATCATTTCCTTTAATCAAAACTTTTCCTTTCTTAGCCTGGAAAAAAGGAGGGGATAAGTCTGATACTTCCCCCCCTTCCCCGCCCCCCAAAGATGTGACACTTGCACTCTTTGTTAGTCCTACCTTCAATAACTGCATTGATATTTTTGGACATGACACACAACGTGATCGTGACTAGCAAGCAGCGATTTAATCATATTGGCTTCCACAAGTGTTTTCTGTCTCCTAATGTTGTTTGCCTACAGAGCTAATGATAACATTTTCTCCAGTCATCTCGGCTAAGTCTGCTCTATTGCACGCAGCCCTCTTCAGTATGTAACCACATGACATATTCTTGGAACGGAGTAGAATAGGCTGTTGTATGGGCTTTTAAGGCTTTGCTGCCTTTGGTGAATCTCAATATAAATATCTATGGGAAGAAGAGGCGAAAAAGTTAACCATTCTCTCCATCGTATTTTTTTAACATAACAAAAATCACCAAAATTAGCCTTAAGTTTATAAAATAAAATATTGCTAAAATGTCAAGGTTCAGTCCTATCATGACTCTAGCCTCAGACTAGCAAGATAAATTTGGCTCGTAGAATAAATAATCATAATTCTTAAAAAATAAATCCAAGTAATACATATCCGAAAGATCACTTACAGCAGCAGGGTTCATTTGGTGCTCGATGGGACAAATCCCTCTGTCCTACCACATTTCACAAAGGAAACACAGGGAAGACTGCTAGATGGAGCACTTAGAGCTGAAATATTTATGCACTGTATGTACCAAGGGAAAAGTGAGACTGCAGGCATTTCTTCTCCATACCCATTTGCATGGCCCAACACTTACTGTTACATCAACATAGAACATTGCAGGGGGGCCTCAAAATGTAGGCCCCCGTGCCTGAGTCCAGCCACTATAGCTTACAAGGCTGGACCACCTGAAAGGTTTCATTGTATTGTTTCCAAAGCTATAATATTTATAATGTAGGTAGGATATTTCCATCCTTCTCCAAAAATAACATGTATCTCCAGTGGCTGGAATTTTCAAGGGCAGCTAGAGGAATCAGACCTGCTGCTGAGGGTTTGCAAGAGATTAAATCCAAAATCTCTTGATGCTTAGAAAATGCCAGTCACTGTATATCATCCAGATATATCTTTTTCTCGAATGTAGCACAGACCTCCGGGTTTGGCATTTCTTTGGATTCTCCCTCTGTCACCTGCCTATTTGCTTCAGCTCCGCTTAGCTCCCACTGCCTCAGGGATGCAGTCCAGCACCTGTTATGGAATCATAGAATCATAGAATCATAGAATTGTCTAGGTTGGAAGGGACCTTTAAGATCATCAAGTCCAACCATATTTAAATGAGGAGAAAAAAAATGCTCCTGTGTTGCATTTCAATGCATGGGTACCTTCTCAAAGGAAGAGCCCCACATCCCTATGCAATGTCCTGACTCCTTCCCTTTTAAAAAAACTCCCCATGCAGAGGAAAAAACCCGCATTTCTTTCCCTTCCCAAGGCCCTTTTGCCCGAAGTTTCATCTTTGGAGCACAGCTGGGTGCAATGGTTTCAGATGGCCCGTTTTGCCTGCAGCCGTGTGTGGATGTAGGGTTTTGCCTAGCACTTATAGATAACCCTTAATGATGTTGTCAGTACCATTGTAAGAGGAGGATACAGGGCTGTAAAACCACTCATTTTGTTCAACTGGAAAGGCAAATGAGAATATCAGCTTTTGGCTACTACCAGCGGCAGACAGAGGCTAGGGAGAACAAAATAAGCAGAAAAACACCCATGCACCAGCGTAGTCAGGAGAGGTTGATGAAGTGGCTTGTTCTTCCCCATGATTTCCTGAAGGTGTAGTTGCTCAGGACTTATAAAATTCTCTTGTTAAATTTAAAAGGGCTTTAGGTCAAGTCCATCATAACGTTGAGTGCCTTTCCCATAGTCCTGGCAAATAAATTGTGTGGCTTTTTGACTTTTTCCCTGCTCAATAAGCAATTGCTGTGTCTTAGACAGTGGTGTGAGGCTTGTCAGATTGGTGCGGTCTGAATTAAAGAGCAATTTTAACTGAAATGCCAGCTTTCTGCAAAAACCTTCCTTCAAGGCAGACTTGTTCCCTTTATGTTCTCCTTCACTCTGAGGGGGTCTGTTTATGTAGTGGAATACTTGTAGATTATAGAAAGGTAGATTATAGAAAGGTTCTGTTATTTGGATTTAAATATTTTATTTTAACACTTCATGCATATTTATATAGTTCCAGGTT
Organism: Stercorarius parasiticus; assembly: GCA_013396915.1. NCBI lineage: Eukaryota > Metazoa > Chordata > Aves > Charadriiformes > Stercorariidae > Stercorarius > Stercorarius parasiticus. The sequence goes on along the minus strand of VWZL01004447.1, from coordinate 240,849 downwards.
TTCATACCTTTAAACCACTTAGACTGGTCTTTTGAAGTCTGGTGGGACCCATATTTGTCACTTCCCCAGAACACAGTGAGGCAGATGCACAGCACTTTTCCAGCCTTGTTTTGTATTCTACAGCCCATGTATATTGTCTGGACAAAAGCTTGAAGTCCAATAAAATTAGCATTACTCAGAACCACACTGAGCTTCCATGAGTTCTTCCTTTCTTATGTAAACTTGCCTTGAATTAATTCTTTTAATTAGAGTATAACCTCCTAAGTGACACATATATTGCATAATCTTATTTCTTTCTCAGATATTTCTCTTCTGCAGTAAGATTTTTCTTATCAAGTGAATTTTGGGACTCCCCACCACCCATTGAAATGAAATTGTAAAATGAAATGGTAAAATCAACAAAGTGTATATTAAGCATATTCATCACTAAGTCATAGAGCTGCAAAAGTATTTGAGGTATCCCTAAAGGTCTCTCTCTCCCACTGGTTTCTCATGGGGTAGTCACCTAAATTCCATTTTGTTCCATGTCTTTTAACAAATGTAGTATCCTGGGGTCTATATTATTTTTAATTAGAGTTGTGTTTTTTCTGTTGCTGAATCTAAAGTCAATGAAATAACACACTTAGCTTTATTGTCAATAAAGAAAATTCATATTTTAGATTCTCTAGATGTTCTGCCCAAATTTTCATTCTGTAAAACATGCTGTGAAACAGCCTTCTGGAACCTGGTAATTTCCTCTCATCCCCAAATTTATTACAGCTGTATATTTTGATCAGCAAAGCAAATTAAGAATAGGTTATGCTGGTTTAAACAGAAATATTAATGTGTCATGTATAAATTAATTCACTGTGTTCCACAGTGCTGAATGCAAATAATTTCATTAGCCAGTTTTTATCTAATTAAAACAAATATATTTTAGAATTTTCTCAAAATAGTGTTCTATATCCCTTTTAAATTGCTTTCTTCTAAACTACGTTGCAACAGAGCCATCATTCCACTTTCACTTCAGGTCATTTTGTGTCTGTGACCAATGGTTTAGAAAATTCTACTTTCTTTCAACAGAAATATCCGCCTCCAAATTCTATCATAACACAACCTTCAGGATGAACACCAAGGGCAAGAAAATTGTTAATGTACTTGGCTTCGTAACTTCTTTAAGAATTTTCTTTGGCATCAAATACACTATTTGCAGAAACGAGCATGACTTCAGTTGTTCTCAGACCAGATTCTTGAGTTTTGAGCCTCTCTTAGGGACACACTGGCCTGTTTAAAGTCACAAGAGTATCTCCCCACCTCTCCCCATCTCCCATTCACATTTACCGTTACTAAATATATTTTTTTTACCCTTCTCTGTATTTTTGCACATCTGTGGCCCAGTCCATTGACCTATCTGAAACTCTCACAGCCAGCCACACCAGCTAAGGACTCTCCTATTTAAGAGGTAACAACCTTGCCTGCCCATGCGTCTGAGGACCTAAGTAGGGGAAAAAGGTTGTTGTGCCTTATTTTGGAGAAAAAAAATACAATGAAAACAGATAAATGTTTCTGAAATTACATTTTTTCACCATTTCACTCTTGCCAGAACATTTCTATACTTTTTTCAGAGTCAGAAAACAAACCTTCTTTATAAGTCTTGATATTTCCAGAGTCAGAAAATTCTTCCTGTAGCCAGGAAAAGGCATTGCTGTCCCTTTTCAGTCATGCTGCAGAGCATCTCTGCCACAGCCATTGTCTGGAAGCCCTGGGCCCTGGTCTGGGGAGATGAGGAATGCTGGCGTCTGGCTCCCCGTCGGGGACCAGCCCGGGGAGCAACCCTTCTCGTCCATTCAGACGTATGCCCTGTTCTGGTGGCAGGGCTGAGCAATGGTGATCTATTCATTCATTACACAGCGAGGTGCATGCAAGGTGTATCAGTTAGTGCTAATAGGCATAAAAGCCCTCTCAGCCTATCATTCTCCCATAAAGCTGCAACTGGACTTGACAGCCACATTGCAGAACTGGTGGCTCCCAGTGCCGTGACCGCACCTGCCTTTGCAATGTTGTGACCCTTGGAGTTGACCTTGTGGCAAATGTAATAAAGTAATTCTTGTTTCATCCTACAAATCACCACACAACTAAGAAACACCATATAACATGGCACTATAGGGCTAAGACCTGAGCATGAGCATCAAACTGGAAGAGGCTAGATTTAGATCAGACATTAGGAAGAAATTTTTCATTATGAGGGTGGAGAGGCACTGGAACAGGTTTCCCAGGGAAGATGTTGAGATCCTGTCAAGACCAGGATGTCAAGGCTGGATGGGGCTTTGAGCAACGTGATCTAGTGGGAGGTGTCCCTGCCCATGGCAGGGGGTGTGAACTAGATGATCATTAAGGTCCCTTCCAACCCAAACCATTCTACAATTCTATGATTCTGTCACCTGTATATCCATACCACACCTTGCATATATGTTGTATTAGTGATCTGATTCTAAATTGGTCTTCTAGTGACTATAATAAATATTAACCTTTCCCAAAGTAAAACTAGTTGATAACAGCATAACGGGGGATGGGAGGCTAGCTGTAGCCCAAGAGATAGTCACTAACTCCTGCAGTATCAGCTCTGTATTATATCAGATCTATATCATATAGCATAAAAGAATTATTCAATATCCAATAGTGCTTTGGTGTTTGTTCTGTTGAAGTCAAAGTGATGTACAGCAGACAAAAATACTCACTAACTTTGTCTTCTCTTTACCTGAACAGACGTTGCTTACTCTCACATTGTCACTCAATAGGACACAATGAGATGCTACCCTGGGGGAAATCAACAGATTTTCTGTAAATTATTTTAAGATAAACATCTCTTTGGTGGAACTGAAAGTTTGGTGGAACTGAAAGTTTGTTTACTGTGAAATTGAAACACCGTGTAAGACACTCCGGAATGCTAAAGCATAACGAAACAGAAAGTCAGTTCTAAATGTACAGTCTTTCCTTATATTTTTGGGACAACATATTTTATGAAAGTTGCACTTCTGGATTATAGTGAAGAATATGGTCCTTTGTGTCATTTTAACATCTTGCACGAATCTCAGTAGACAGACTCTATAATCCAACAATCACAATCAATGCCTTGTTACGCCGTTGAACAGAAAAAGGGTTCTTTGACAGGATGATTCGGTGTTATACATGCTAATGTGAGCCATAGCATCTGCAGAATAGCTCATGAATACCCCAAATACTGTTCAGCACTCTAGTCAGAGATGTGTTTTACTTAGCTATAGTGCCAAGATGCCGTTTCATTAACCTTATTTCTTTTTCTTTTCTGTAAGGCATAATTCTGTTGTAGCTTAGACTCACCAGGATACGTCATGGATACCAAGTAGAGTAAATAGTATTAACATAATATGCACAGTCTGTGCTTCCAATTTCCATGCTTCACACAGGAAGATGTGTAATGACTAAAGTCTGACAGTTTAATTTATTCAGCCCTATTAGACTGGTTTGTTAAAAAACCCTTCAATTTCAGATTCATTTTCCTTTTCTTAAACCATGAAGAAGGAAGTAATTTACTTCCATCCTGCCTTAATTTTTAACTGACCTGTACTGCATCCAGTTAATGGAAGAGCTCAGATTTTTCAAATGTCTGCAGGGACCCAGTCTCTGGTCTATATTTAAAATTCTGACCACTTCTTGGTACTGACCTCATGCCACGGCCTCTCAAAGTCAAAGAACAAATGAGTTAAATGTATCTTCAGAAAATGAACAAAGTTAGAAATACTGTATTAGAAGTAAGTTTCCAGGATGAGGTAGTTTGTTAAAACAGGAAGGAAGCTGTTTCATCTTCAATTTTAGCAAAGTAAAAAGCAAAACAAAAGAGAATCTATACTATGTCAGAAGCTGATGGAAGTAAATTAATTGTAAAAACTGGTAAACACTAGCGTATGCTTCTGAAACTGAACTTTTTCAGAGACATAACTAAAACCTTAGTCCAAGTCTCCATGACAGGTTTGCACTGTAGTCCTAAGCAAATTACTTATGACCAGATTTTTCAAAATATTTAGACACTAAATCCCATTAGATGCTTTTCTGGGTCTGTAGCCACTTAACCAACTTTGAAAAAAAATCAGCCTCTCTGTTATAACTTTCAGTTCTATTGTAGGGAGGATAAACGTGTTGACTTTGTTCAGAGGCGGGGTGGCAAGTACACTGAACACTGGAGTAACTGATAACTTGGGTAACTTAAAATACAAACAAAGAAGTTTGCTTGTAAATCTCAACTTTTGAACATACACAGAGCTCAGATTTTGAATTTTGCTTTGTACAGTCTCCAATTGTCGATTTCTAGCAAACTTCCCCTTCAGCAGTAAAAAAAGGTACAATAATTAACTATGTTGGAATAGCTAACCTGTACAGATCACATTACAGCCTGAAGGCTCTCAAAGATTGTCTACAGGTGAAAAAGTTTTGGACTGTACTACCAGCATAATTGTTCTGATGACTGAACCGTTCCTGTTACATTATGCCTCTTTCAACACTCTTATTTTTAACCCCTTCAAAGGTATCATAACCTAAATCAAAATCCACAACTTCCTCACTTGAAATTTTTAAGGTTACAATATTCACTTAAAGATGTGTAATCTAAGTCATGATACTTTATTTTTGTCACACATTAAGAACACGCATGAACAGTGCGGTTCCATGCGGTTGATGAATAGCAACTCATCAAGTCACAGATTGCAATCCTGAATCCTGCAATTCATACTTCACCTGAAACCAGCATACACTTTTCACACAATCAGTCTAAATTCCACATAGTGGCCTCCTTGGTTAGCATCGAAAGCAGCTTCTGATGAGTGAAATGATCCAGAAGTTCAACTGTGCAATCTAATATTCTACTCACATTCAGGCAGAAATGGAGGAGTTTTGAAAATTTAGGGCATATTTAGACAAAGAAATTGAGCTTAATGCCATTACTGATAAGAGAAATGCAGAAAGGTCCCCCGATGGCCAAAAATGTTCTCATTTTGAATTACTTAATGTAGTGACATTTTGTTGGGTAATTCAGCATCTTTTTTCCTTTTCTTTTCTTTCACAATAAAAATCAGTTCAGTTGTTTCCAATACAATGTAGCATCTAATTGCTTCACAGACATGCTGTGCCAGTGGTGTCACTACAAAAGAAATCTCTCTGTTGATCAAAGATCTCTATATTGTTATTGTTCCTCTCCTGAAAGTGGTACACTGATAGAGCTCACCCACAGCATTTGTTCTGGCTCTCCTAGGCCAACGTCAATGCATCTGAAGTTGCTATGGCTTACTAATCTTGACATCTTTCATTTCTAGGACAATGCCAGCTACTTGGTGAAGCTAGCAATATCGAATGTAATTCCACATTCACAAGGGTAGAGATACATAAAAGTATCCTTTAACAAAACAACAGTTTCTAATAGTGTCCAAATCTGCAAAGTTTTGACAGCAAATTGAATAAAAATAAGAAGCTGATACCACATAATATCAAATAATTTCAAACAAGGCCAAAAATGCCCTGTGGTCACTGACTACTTGTGCAGCCACACGTGAGATTTGGACCATGCAAAATATTCCAGGAGGAAGAGTCTTTCCAGGGAGCTTGGCTCCACCATAACCACACTGCTTCTGAATATCCGTCTTGGAAAGGTTTGGCCTTTTAGCATCTCATCACGTAGCATTACGCAGCACACTGGAAAATGATGAGTGTTCAGGACTCCTTTTTTTAAAGTGCTTTTTACTAAATGCAAAACAAGTCAGAGAGAGGAATCGATGTTTGCATAAACACACTGGAGGAAACTCCCAACAGCCTGTTCTTTGAAGGCAGGCTGACCCATGAACAGTTTGTAGCTCCTAAATGGCAAATCAATACAAAAGCATGAGCTGACTCTTCAGCAATTCTTTCTATAATGTAAGTCCTACAACCAGCAGCTCTTCACTGATTAGTGGTGAATGAGAGGATGTCCAGCTTCACGCATCACCAGGGTACATACAAACCTCCCTCACTGTCCATCCTGGGACTGCTTTTACCTTGCTCTTTCACTAGGTGGGCCACAATTTGTTAGCAGCCATATTCAGCAATAATATATTTTCACATCGGACGATCTGAAATGTAGTGCCACAGCAAAGCAGGCAACAAGATGGTGCGTTCTCTCAGAGGTGAGTTACTAGATGACTAGGTGAATTTGGAAAACCTCAAGAGTATTTTCACAGTCATCTGTGGGGAAGAACAACAATGAGGTAGGATTGCAGAACCGCCTAATCCTCCCCTGTTATAAATACAGTTGGGCAGAAAATTCTCACTCAAGTGATTTTTCAACTGCAAAATGCCAGATTGTCAGAACCAACATGCTAGTCAGGAAAGAGCTGTTGTTGCAACAAATATTTGTTCCTGAAAATATTTTGGGGAAAAAACACCACATTTTGAACCTGTCAAATATCTATTAGCATCATTATTAATTGGGAGACTCCAGCTCTCCTAAGTTACTTATTTTGAAATTCAAGCTCCTTCAAGCTATCTAAACTAACCAAGAAATCATTAAAAATAAATGACCTATTTAATTTTGCTCATGAATATTTTTCAAGATTTTAATTTTTCATCCTGATTTGAGCAAGGGCCAAAACTGATATTAAAAAAGGAAATGAGTGGAAGAAAAACATTTTACTTCCAAAACCAAGTTGCAGTTGACTCCCAGCTACTCTAGTCTGCAGAAACCTGCAAGCATCAATCTACCAACTTACGCCATACGAAATGACCTTTTGTGGCATTCCTGTGCTTTTGCTTTGTACTTCAAAGACTCACTGGAGATGTCTCTTTTTCCAGGATTCTTTCTCTATGGACATTTTTCAGGTGATTTCTTTTTCCAAAGTTCACATATACTGAAATAGCGCAGGTGGGGTTCATCATCTCTCATCTTGCAAGGTGTGGCAGGTTCTACGACTCCACCATGGGCTGTCCCTGCTAATGCAGATTAATGGGAGGGTGATTTGTAGATCCAGATTTCTATCATTTGTCTGTAAATGCTTAGAAGATACTGTTGTGGCTGCTGAGTAGCAGCCAACAGCTGCCTCTTGTTATTCACCTCCTTTAATTCTTCTTTCCCTCCTCGTTGCTTCCATTTACTGTTTCTGTAATGAGGGGAGATTAAAGAACTGCCAAAGATGAGAAATGCAGAATGTAGAAACGAAAGGAAAGGTTGCATGGACAGGATGTCTGTAGATGACTTTCTAGAGCTTGTGCTGAGTTACAGGTCAGAAGCCTAAGTGGATGAGGATGACGTATTGCCCATGTTCCCTGCTACACACTAATTTCACTCTCCAACAGAAAAAAAAATCAGGTCAAACTGTATTCCAAGAAGGAAGGAGTAATAAAATGATAAAAGAAACAAAGACCAAAAGGAATAAGCATCCCTTGGGGTCCAGAACACAGCTGAAATGTGTTATTTTTTCTAGATGTGTCTTTCTGAGCATTATTCTACAACTAGAATCTTTATTAAAAAAAAAGACAAAATTTTAGTTCTTTCCAAAAGAACTAGAGACTAAATTTTCTAAGTCAGTGCAAATAATGTGAAAGTAAGCATGAGAACTGTGTATAATTCTACTTATAAGAGAAAAAAAATTAACAAATCCATTCATTGCAACTACCATTAGCAAATTAAAGAACAAATTACTATTTCCTGCGACTAAATTCCTCATGATGTGTTGCCTGTGCTTCATCTGATTTTCCCTAACAAACATTTAACTTTAACTTACGGTAGAACTGTGCACCGAAAGACAGGAGGAAAAAAAGTCTCAAGGACAATGGATGCTTTCCACAACTGGGTAACCATAACACACTTACATTAAGAGCGCTTTGTGGGAAATATATTTTTCCTTGAATAATTTACAGGGTAAATGATTCAATTTCAGATAACAATTCAAAGTGGTAGGGGTGCTATTCTACGCAGACGCTACTTCTCTACAGATTCTTTTTCAAGTGCCTGCTGTACAATTCAACTGTAAGTTTCAAGCATGTCTCTTTGTGTTTGCAGTAATATAGAGGTATTCCCGTAGGTGTGAACTATATTGAAGGTAAAGAAACCACCTCAACTTGACCTTTAGTTCATCAGTAGCATTTTGTCAAAACTTCCGAGAATTCCCATGACTGCTACGTAACATATTGTTAACCTGTTTGCATGAACCAGTGGAGGAACAAAATGCTATATATTGTCTTGCTGTTCTCTATGTATATAGAACTTAGTGCTTAGTAGTCGCCTTGGTACATAGCTACAGCTCTTAGCCCCCACAGCAATAAGATGATAATGTTTAAAATTAGAAAGGGATGTAGCAATGGTATCAGCTGGGAGGAAAAAGGTTTAAGACTGGCTTTGAAGTCCAGTCTGCAGACCCCGCTTACTGTTGTATCAGCACCACCTACTGGTACCTCATACCCTTTTCCTTTGTAATGCTGTCCAGCAGTTTTCTCTTTACATTTTATTTGAGCTCTAAAAATACTTGGGGGGCATTAGAAAGAAAGTTTGTTGTTTCCTAAACTCTTTTGAGACCATAAAGAACACAGGTGAAATGTGTTATTTTTTCTAGATGTGTCTTTCTGAGCATTACTCTACAACTAGAATCTTTATTAAAAAAAAGACACAATTTTAGTTCTTTCCAAAAGAACTAGAGACTAAATTTTTTAAGTCAGTGCAAATAATGTGAAAGTAAGCATGAGAACTGTGTATAATTCTACTTATAAGAGAAAAAAAAATTAACAAATCCATTCATTGCAACTACCATTAGCAAATTGAAGAACAAATTAGTATTTCCTGCGATGGAAGGTATTCCTGTAGGTGTGAACTATATTGAAGGTAAAGAAACCACCTCAACTTGACCTGATGTTATTTGTTGTATGGAGAATAGAATAAGAGGCTTATCCAGATCTCTTAAACCCTGCATTAGGCAAACCTTGCTCCGAAAGAAGTAGAGAGGATCTGTAGAGTTGACTTCTGGTTTGCATCATTTATTCATATGTAATCTAGTTCATCGTATTTTTGCAACTGAAACAAAATTGGATTCATCAGCACAGTGAATGATTCTGAAAAGGTTTGCAAACACACTTCATTTCACCTGTTGTGACTGTGAATAGTCCCAGCATTTCAAAGGGGGGATTCATTTCACCCAACACAGTCACGTCCAGGAGTATGTTCTCGATCAGCTGAGTGGGTCTGACCAGATGTGACTGCCACGGTTTGTCCCAGAAAACCCCCCTTGCTATTCTTGCAACACTACAGTACATGTCAAGCTGAGATTGAGGCACCTCTCTCAGCGCACCCCTGAAGTGCAATCAGTAGGTATCAAGAGAGGGCATCCATGCCATGCTGAAGGAGGCATCAACAACCCTTCTGAGGTCTCTGTGTTGATTGCAATAGGTGCTCTACCAAGCTGACAGCTAGCATTAAATGCAAATGCAAGCTGCAGTTCTTGTGGGACTGACAATAGCAGCTGTATCTACAGAAAGCCTACATATCTCTATATTTTAGACACGTTAAAGTACCGATAGCTGCATGTTATTTTCCTGAAGGGACTACAAGGGGAGAGTCATGAGACTGTACTACTGTTAAAAACATCAGGAATACAGAAAGTCAAGACTGGGAGACATTTCAAAGGTCATCAAATCCAGTCCACTTCAGTTATTAGCTGATAAAATATATCGAGGTTTTTTACTAAATTGAAGTTGAATTCTAGTTTCTTTTTGCTAAATATCCAAATTTATCAAATAGATGCCAAAGTGAAGCAGATAAAACTTATTCATGCTTCAGAAGAGGGAAATGTGGGGATAATGAAGTCTGTTCACTCTTCTGGGATGCAGGCAGCCAGCCATGCAGGATACATGCAGCTCTGGACAAGCCACAGCAGGTGATGCCCCTGGTCCAAAGCATGGGTCAAAATAGGTTGCTAAGAGACACGACAGGGGAGATGGGACCTTGCAGCGCAAGAGCACTGGGGACACAAAAAAGCTAATGGCACTCACAGAAGGGGCTGGAGGTACCGAAAGGGCCTTAAGGAGGATGGGAGAAGGGAAGTAGTTGATATTTTCATTTGGATATCACTGAGGAACTGGAGAGGGATCTAATGGGAGGAGGTAAAAAGGGAGAAATGGAAATAGGGAATGCAGGATACAGGTTTGTGGGAATTTGGCTTTCTTAGTTCTGTGGAATAGTTTGTCTAGTATTTTTATTATTGCAGCATCCTCTTTGGCCGAGAGAGTGGGATGTCTGTTGCAGACTCGTTGCCTGTAGATTTGCTCTCACATCCATGTAAACATGCCCTCACTGCTTTTCCTTATCAAGATGCTTTCCTACTGCAAGCCCTTGAACCTGTTTTGCGGCATCTGCTGCACTACAGACCAACTGTCAAACCTCCAAAACCTTCGTCTTTCTCAGTACTTTGCCTCTGTACCCACTAGCTGCCTGAGTGAAGCAAGGAGGTGGCTACTAGAGCACAATAATGCAGTAAACGTACATCAGGACTGGCAGGATTAATCTAACGATCCTGATTTTCACAGATTCTGCAGAAAGAATAGAAAGACTTTATTTTAAAATAACCTTAAAAATATAAGGAAATGTCTATTTCGCTTTTTTATTTCATGTGTATTGTCTGTGGAAGATTTGCCTGAAATCCTTAAATCCCTCTGTTCTTTCCTCAGTGTGATCTCTAACCCTTTGGTCACATAATGTCATCTACAAAGTTAAGGTTGTCAGGGATCGGAATGACTTGTATCTTCTTTTTAAAGGCGTTGAAGTGGCTAACCTCATTTTGTCCAGCAGTTTAGTTTTGCATGCTACAGCTGGAGACATAGGTTTTGGCATTTTCTTTTTTCTCAGTTCTCTCTTCATCTTTCACTTTATTCTGCTGTTTCTGTTTCAGAATAACAATCAAATAAAAGCCAAACACCTGTCACTCGTAGATCCCCTAACTGAATGATACATTATTAAATCTTTTCAATATCATAGGTAAATATAACCAGCAAAAAACTTTGGTCAGTGATGAAACATTTGGAAACAACCAAACAGCAGTGGGAAAATGAAGCCACTGTTGTTGTTTTGCAATTATTATAATATAATGTCTGTAACAAAATCCAAAGCAGATTGCACAGTTAAGCCAAAGAAATGCTAGGCAGAAGTGATGATGAAATGGCAGAACATTAGACCGCAACAATAACAAAAAGTCTATTAAAGTATTTTAACATATTGAGTTTGAGAAGTGTAAAGCTTTACAAATTAGTAATACTGATACATTTTTAATGGACTATGTCCTGTTTGTTTGGTGGTGATTTTTTAAAAAAATAAAAATGTGAATCTCTCAGACCCTAAGAAATTTCCTTTGATTTATCATACAATGTTATCAGTTGCAAACCAGCTGGTACAATGTGACCACAGGCCATGACAACACATTGTGTTCACCGCAAACCTTTACTTTTTCTTATGTTATTTTCTATGGGAAATTTCCCTCTAACACAGTTCACTCACAACCACAAAGCACAGAGGTCTTCCTCCCTATTGCACGCTTCCTTTTCCACCACAAGCTCCATGGGACTGTAGTTTCTGGAGAAGCAATACAACCAGGGAATTAGCTGCTGACCACTACTCACAAAACCGGTCTTACAGGACTATGCATTTTTGGCAGAAAACAAGCAAATGGATTTAAATAAATATGTTATATCAGCATGAACTTATCTGGTGTTTGAGTAAGAAAGATAAAAGTTTTCTAATCAAGAAGCTATTATAATTCACTATGACTTCAGAAGTGCCTTTAAAAGTTTTTATCTTGCGTATCTTCATTTAACCAACTCTAGTGTGGGTTTTGTTTCGTTAGTTAGAAAAAAAAACCCATTATATTTTCAGCCTGGAAATTTACCACAGAAATGCTGTCTGAAGCCAAGTCAACTATAAATGAGGCATTCAAAGTCTAAAGGCTGGAGAGGCACAGTGAATGTTGTAGCAATAATACGGTATCAATGTGGTGGAATGTGGTGGAGTCAATACGGTGGAATGTTCTCAAGAGCTACTGATATCCTGAGATTTCATCAAAAACCTCACTCCTCACCCTCTCTTGAACTCTTAAAAATCTCTTCCAGCTGCCCAGTTACCAGACCTCTAAATCAGACACTCCTCAGAGTTTCAGCAATGATATTGTGCCTTCTCAGAGTCATGACAAAGTGTGCATCACAGCAATATTGACTTCTAGCTTTCCCTCCCACTGCTAGCTGTCCTAGTCCAGAGCTGCTGGGAATCCAATCCTGGCCCAGGGCAGGCATTATTTTTACTTGCATTTTAATTATATCTACTTCTGGAGTGCACTGACTGCAGTGAGATTTTGAAAACAAAAGACTACTTGTCCGCTACCTGAGTTACTCCCAAAGAGAAAACTGTAAATGCCACTAGTTTTAATCTCTAGGAAGAAAATATATAGGATAATTGAAGAGTGTTTCAGACATAAAGAAAAATAGAGGACCAATTTTAATTAAGGAACTAGAGCTGCCAAGTAGTAATTAACTGTTTTAATTCTGTAGCTGTGCGAGAAAACTTTGGTCGCAATAATAATGCTATGCAAATTAAAATGACTGCTTGGGATAGACAGATTTAAATTTCCAGATGTCTGTGACTGTATAAATTTCACTGAGAAAAACATTATGTGCTAATCTGCATGCAGGTGATCTCTTGAAACATCGCTGGCAGCCTTAACCAAAGAGGAGGCAATCACAGAGAAAGACAGATAGGAATAATGCCAATGTTTAGGGAAGATACACTTGTCAAAACATGGGACACCTAATTACAGAAAACTGATTTCATAATAAAGTTATTTGGATTTTAAAGCCATTACAGTTTAGACATCCTCTCTGCTAATTCAGTCTATATCACCACAGGACATTTTCACTTAAACAGCTGCGCACCATGTATCAATCCAAGGAAGGATGAATGAAACAACATGTGACTACATTTTTATTCTTGACATAGTCATCACACAAAGGTTTTGAGCACAGGAGCAACTGAAGGGGAATCTTATTTCTATTCAGGGTTGGGTTTTCTTTCTTAAAGCAAAGAGTAGGAGCTCTTTACAAGTGTACATGATCAGCATATATAGTTCAGAATATGGAGTTATGTGAAATGTATTATATATGCCATATATTTTATATATCTTTATATATTATACAAAATATATATACAATTTATTTGTGTGCAGATACTAAGGATCCATGTCTTGATGAAATACTGAATTGGAAACTGATCTGTTGATTCCTATTGGAACTATTATCAATACTTCTTTCCCATTGTACATAAAAGCCCTTGTTTTATACCAAAGAAATGCTTTATATCAAAGTGCTTGCAGCCAGTCTGGTTGTCACGATGCCTTGCCCTATGGCAAATGGCAAATACTAATGTCTGCTGAGAATTTATTTTAAGGATTTCTTTTACTGCTTGCTTGCTTTCTTTGCTTTACATTTGTTCTTGGGAAACTGAAAACACCCACTTTTAAACACTACTTGCTCTTCACTAGTTACATTTAGGGTCATTCCAGGTCTTACCTCCAGCACTCATTTTTTTTTTATTTCACTGCAGATTTGCACGTAAAATATTCAACCAAAATTTCAATAGTTCACGGTACTGGGTCTGGCTAGGATGGAGTTAATTTTCTTCACAGCAGTCCATAAATGCTGTGGTTTCGGTTTGTGACTAAACCAGCGTTGATAACACACCAGTGCTTTGGCTATTGCTGAGCAATGCTTGCACAGCATCCAGGTTTTCAATTTCCCACTCTGCCCAGACAGTGAGTACGCTGGGGGTAAGACAATGGGAGGGGACACAGCTGGGACAGCTCATCCCAACTGACCAAAGGCATGTCCCATACCATGCAGCATGATGCTCAGCAATAAAAGCTCAGGGAAAGGAGGAGGGGGGTGGGATGCTTGTGGTTGTCCCATACCGTGCAGCATGATGCTCAGCAATAAAAGCTCAGGGAAAGGAGGAGGGGGGTGGGATGCTTGTGGTTATGGTGTTTGTTTGCCCACATAACTATTTTGTGTGACGAAGCCCTGCTTTCCATGAAGTAGCTAAATACCTGCCTGCCAGTGGAAAGTAGCGAATACATTCCTTATTTTGTTCTGTTTGTGTGTGCGGCTTTGCTTCCTTTATTAAACTGTCTTTTTCTTGATCCATGAGTTTTCAGCTTTTGCTCTTCTTATTCTCTCTCCCATCCCACTGGTGGGGAGGGATCGAGCAACTGGGTGGGCACTTAGCTGCTGGCCAGGGTCAAACCACCACATTACAGGTAGCACAGATCTTTAAATAAATTTTTACTTCTAAGTTTCTAGTTTTAGTTTCTGAAAGATGACATTGTCAAGTTTGATACCTGACTACAAAATTATTACAAAATAGCCGGCGTTTTTTCAAAGTTTCAGAGTATCTCATCCTGTAAGATTAAAGTGACAAACTCAACTTCCACATTTAGAAAAAAAATTTAATCCTCAATATTTAAGAGTCAGAAAGAAAATCTCACACTTTTTAAACCTGCCTGGCATTTTGACACCCACGAGCCACCACTTTGAGCACTCAGTCACCATCTGTCAGGCTGATAGCCCTTTCTCCTCCAAGTTTGCTTAAGCATTTAAGCGAACAACCCTGTTTGGTTTCATCAATTATCAGTGGCAATTTACAGTTCTGCAGAGAGCCTTGCGTGTAAAAGTCGACAGAAATTCCCACTCTGGCCATTGGGCTGACATCGTGGAGTGCGGGTTGCCGGTCTCCACCAAGGCCCAGGCTAGCCCAAGCCTGTCAGCGGACAAAAGCCTTCCTCCATCACCAGGTGTGGCGAGGAAGCCGCGGGCAACCCCTACGTTTCCCCCAACCTCCTCTGTGCGCCGGCTGTGAGGGACACGGCCGGGCCCCTGCGAGCACAGTATCCTTCCTGGGCAAGGCAGGCTGAGGGCACACAGACAGACCCACAGACCGGCGTCCCCCGTGCGGCCTGCACCCCCAGGGGAGGCAGGCCTCGCCGTCCCCATGGAAACGGCCCGGTGGGTGGGCGGGGCTACGCCGGCCCGGCCC